>JAFBJT010107933.1:48985-59971 GCA_016785325.1 Chascanopsetta lugubris | reverse complement strand
ACACACACACACACACACACACACACACACACACACACACACACACACACACAGAATGCTAATGAAAAGAGATACAACTGTGCATGTGAATGTGGCAGTTCACTAATGCACTTCACAAGATGACTGAGCAAACACAGTCCTCTCTCTCACACACACACACACACACACACACACACACACACACACACACACACACACACACACAAGCCTGAGCATGACAGAGCATGCCCCCCCACCTACGTCCTAAACACAAACACCCCCCCGCAGGTGTCTCCATGACAACGTCCAATCAGCTGCCAGCGTGCAGAGAGACGGCCAGGAGCAATTTAGAACATGAGGGTGATGGATTCCAACGGAGGAGAGGAAGAGGAGGAGGAGGAGGAGGAAGAGGAAGAGGAAGAGGAAGAGGAGGAGGAGGAAGAGGAAGAGGAAGAGGAGGAGGAAGAGGAGGAAGAGGAAGAGGAGGAGGACAGGAAGTTAACAGAACCCAGAGGGAAGAGCAAAACAGGAAGTGATGGAACCAGATGATTCTGAGCAGTGAGGAGGAAAAGAAGAGTATGGGTGAATGAAGGGGGAGGAGTCAGGAGAGAGAGAGGGGGGGAGAGAGAGAGTCTGAGGAATGTAAGAGTAAGGGAAGGAATGTTGGGGTCAAAGGTCGGATAAGAGAAGAAGGGGGCGGGGTTAATGAGGGGAAAGTGTGATGTAAGAGGGTAAGCACTGAAAACAGAGGCCCTGTGTGTGTGTGTGTGTGTGTGTGTGTGTGTGTGTGTGATGTAACACAGACAGTATTTATGTTCCTAGAAAACATTTGACCTCTTCACCTGTTGTAAACGTGTTTCCAGGAAAACCACGTGATGTTTGTCCTCAGCTGATCCAGAAGCTGCTGCTCAGACTTCAAAGCGTGTGGAATGAACCTTTAATCAAAGTCTTCCTGCGTCAGACCGACCTCACACCTCATCTGTGCTTCTGTTTGTCCTCAGACTGCAGCTTCACACCAAACCTCCCTCTCTGACTGACCGGCCGCCATGTTTGGATGAGTAAACGTTTTCACCCGGGCGGCGTTGGCGGCGATATGCAAATGAGATGGCGATCTTTAAAACACAAAGTGTCGAGCTCCTTCATCTCTGTGGTTTTCTCTCTGCGGCGTGACGGCGCCGTAATTAACCACGGAGCACGCAGCCGTGATGTCGAGGCAAACGAGTCTGTCAGAGGCTACGCCACGTTAAACACACACACACACACACACACACACACACACACACACACACACACACACACACACACACAGGGTTGTGGTTCAGTGCGCAAATGAAACGGCAAATGGGGCAAACTGGATGAAGTACACTCAGCCTTTGTGTGTGTGTGTGTGTGTGTGTGTGTGTGTGTGTGTGTGTGTTAGGGGCGCATGTGTGTATGTGTGTGTGTCATGACATACGTGTGTGTGTGTCCACGTGCACGGTGTTGAATATATGCATTAACAGGAAAGGGGGAGGAGCCAAGTTTTGGAACTGCTTTTGCCGGAGAGATTTGTCACATGATCGGGTCTGAACCAATCAGAGGCTGAGACTCACACACACTCCTCAACATCATCAACAACGAGGCGAGTTCAGAGGACGGGCGGCTCAGTGCAGAGCCCCCCGGTGGCCAAACATCAAACACTGAACTTCTCAGGAGAAGATCACTTCAGAAGATATTCAGTTTACAACACAAACAGGAAGTGACAGCAGCTGGCTCCCTCACCTGGTCACCACAGGTACTGCAGCACCAAATCACCGTTATTTAAAGTTTTAAAAATCATTCAGATCCTTCTCAACAGCCCTGATACTGCAGTTTCCTCAGGACACACACACACACACACACACACACACAGTTCCAATTGATTAAGTGCTCCATAGCTTAAATCAGCCTTCAGTTAATCTGCTCTAATGGAGAAAACTGAAGCTCATTAAAGAAGTGAAACTCTCTGCTGCTTATTTGCACTTAGCTTCGCCTGGTTGACTCTTTTCCCTCAGAGTGATGATTCTTCACGTCAACACTCTCCCACTGGACTTCTTCATTCAGCCGCTATGATCCGGCAGATCATTGAAACATACAACTATTATTATTATTCACTCCCTGGTCACATGACTCACAAGTCAACAGGATACTGGAATTAAACGTAACCGACGTTGGACAGAAATCCAGGTGAACGTGAACCATCGAATGTGAACCACACAACATGGCGGCTGCAGGCTGATTAAACCACACCCCCGTTCCACACTCACCTCCTGCTGCTGCTGCTGCTGCTGCTGCTGCTGCTGCTGCTGCTGCTGCTCCTCCGTCCTCAGATGAACCAGTCAGAAGCAGCAGGTCCTCGCACATGATGAGAGAGAGAGACGCCCGGAGCCAAAGCAGCAGTTCATCCAGTCACAGGCTGGAAACCAGGAAGTGATGTTCATCATTCAATTACATCATATTATTATTTCTACTGTCCCTTCAAAATAAACATACTGACGTGTGTGTGTGAGTACAATCAGATGAAAGTATGAATTATTGTTCCCATCACTCTTTTCACCCTCTCCACTAGAGGGCGCCATGTTGCACCACCATGTTTTTACAGCAGCCCAGAATGTATCATCATTTATACAGATTTGTTTTTTCAAAATGTTCATGAGTAATTATCAGGATGTCTGTCTGTAGAACATTCATTAAATACTTGATGTGTATTCTGTAATTATAATAAATAAACACGTATAATCTTAATTATTGATGTGGAGCCTCTGGTATCACAGGGGTCAAAGGTCATGGTAGAAAGGGCCATTAAGTATTGAATTGTAAGCAGTTATTATTTAATGTAGAGACACAAAGTGACGTCATTAAAGGTGCCGTCTGTGATATTTAGTTAAATAGTTTCCTTGTTTTCTAATTGAAAGTTAAACATGTCAACATTTCCTGTTGTAAACAAACAAAATGATGGAGCGGATGTGGTTTGATGTTGTCATAGCAACCAGCAGTAGTTATGACATCACTACGTTAAAAGAGTTAATGTGAGAGATGAAGAATAAAAATTAAACTTACGGTGTTTGGAGGCGGCGTGTGGCGGAAACCAGGAAGTGCGACAAATCCAACAGGAAGGGAACCGGAAGTCCAAGAAAACGTTTAACTACTTCCAACAAAGTGGGAAAACACAACGCAACCCGACACTGTACTGCTACACGACACTGCAGTACACAAGTACACAGTAGGAAGTATCACAGTCCAGTACAGTGAAGCACAGACGGGTACAAGTACACAGGTGAACCACGAGGGAATCAAGGGACAGGTGAGGAGCCGAAACCGGAAGTAAAGTCTCATGAAACTAAATAAAGGTGGATTTCAAAATAAAACAGGAAGTCGACACTGAAAGTATCACCTGGCAATAAAAGTACAAACATGTACAAATGAAGTACAAAGGGTTTGTATTAAAGGTACAGTATGTAGGATTTAGACTTTCTATCACTTCTGATCCGACCGTCCCACCTCAGGGGGCCCAGGGTCCAGCTCCCACAATGCACTGCTTCTCCCAGGTGTTAACTGATTTCTGTCCTATGCTCAGTTTATGATAATGAATGGCTGTTAAACTGCATCAAACATATTTTTATCAAAACAATTCAATCTAAATTTCGTTTTGACAACAACAACAAAATATTCCCTGAACCTCAAACATCTTCTCTCAGTCTGAGCAGAGACTCTGTGATGATGAAAGATTCAGGTTCAAGAAATAAAGGATCATCTTATTCACTTATAAAGTCTGTTTCACCATTAAACGTCATCTGCTGCTTTCAACTTCCACTCACACAAACAAAGGAGCTCACCACCAGGGGGCACTGCAGCTCCAGCCACAGCACAGCAGGAGCTCACCACCAGGGGGCACTGCAGCTCCAGCCACAGCACAGCAGGAGCTCACCACCAGGGGGCACTGCAGCTCCAACCACAGCACAGCAGGAGCTCACCACCAGGGGGCACTGCAGCTCCAACCACAGCATGACCAAGTGTTTGTTACAAGGCCTGAAGTCACGTTTCTGTGGACGAGCGGTGAAAGAAAACACTTCTTAGAACTGCGGTGTGTGTGTGTGTGTGTGTGTGTGTGTGTGTGTGTGTGTGTGTTACTGAGGATGTTCATCCAGCTGGTTCCCACTGAGGTGGAACACTGAACTCACCTCTCACCCACTTCCCCTGAGACACACACACGCGCGCACACACACACACACACACACACACACACACACCAATTTCATACATAAATGAAAACAAATGTAAACTTTTATAAATATTCAAACGATTGAACACAAACTAATCAATATATTGCACAGTATATTTGAATGATAATGTATTTAGAAATGAATAATACGTTACTATTACATATTACTAATAAAACATGTTTTGATGTTTATATTGTCAAATCAAAGTTTTTACATTTCTTACATTTTATATTTTCGTTTGTGACACTTATTTTGACAGTGTTGTATTGTGTCATTTCCTGTCATTCTGGACACGTGTTAATTAACATTCATTGAAATTAATATTTCTGATGCGGAAAAAAACCTGATGAAAAATTCAACCGATGAAAAAATAAACACATTTCAAATAGTTTGTCCAAATCACGAGTCTCTTGTCTTTAGTGACTTTATCTTATAATAAATGAAATGATTCAAATCATGTTATGAAATGAAGTCTGTGTCTTTCCCTCAGCTTCACTGTGGAAACACGACATTCAGCTGCCGGGCCAAAGGGTCCAGGACCACCCGGTCCCACCTGGCGCGGCCCGGTCCCCCCCGGTCCCACCCGGCGCAGCCCCTGCCCCTGGCTCTGCCCCGGCTCCAGTCCTGGAGCAGCTCGGGCAGATGGTCGACGCCCGACGAGGAGACGCTGACGCAAACATCCAGGAACAGCTGAAACTACCACCCACCATTCACAGGTGGTAAGATGAAACCCTCTCTCTCTCACACACACACACACACACACACACACACACACACACACACACATGCAAAGACCACAGACCACATGACATGTATGTGTGACTGTGTGTTACATAACTGAAGATGAAGCCAGCGGGTGAGGGGGAGGGGCCAGCTCATGGAGGTCCCACAATTCCAAGTAGTGGCCATGGAAACACACACACACACACACACACACACACACACACACACACACACACACACACACACACTGTAAACAAACACTCTGTCAGACTGCAGCGTCCGAGTGCCTCCCAATGGTCTGCTGCTGAACTGTCTGATCTACACTCATTTATCATTTCATCACACACACAGACACACACACACACACACACACACACACACACACACACACAGATAATAACCCAAGAACCCCAACAACAACAGTGATTTCCTCGGGCAGCGTTGCTGGAGCTCAGGTTGGACGTTGTTCCGTCAGAACGTTCAGGTCGGGTCCAAACCTTCGGGTCAGAGGTGCGGCGCCGCTGCCGCGCCTCCAGCTTTCACACTGAACACAAACTAATCACAAATCAATGACTGGTTCGATTCAAAGAGCAGAACAACATGAATTCATAAATAAAGAATTCAACAACATTCATCGTCCTGTTCATCATCAGATAAGAAAAACAAAAGACGACAATAACGATGAATAGAATCAAATGAGAGTAAATAAAAAAGACTGATGATTGTTATGAATGTTATTACTCTTATCACACATGTTTCTTTACTACCTGCAGACGAACAAACAGGATTAGTATTATGGGATGTCTCAGCTGTGACGGAGTCAAACAGCAGCAGCCGTGTGTCGGTGAATAAGGAGAAGCCTTTATTGATGTTTGGAGGGAAAAAGTCACATATCCCATCATCCCTGTGGACAGCACACTACACAGGTGGGGGCCGGGGGTCAAAGGTCGGGGTCAAAGGTCGGGGTCAAAGGTCGGGGATAGTGTTGCGCTCGTGGGACTTGAAGTTCATAACAGTCACAACAAAGTTAGCTGAGAATCCACAAAGATGCAGGAGAAATACCGAGGCTGAACATGAGTGTGTGATTATTGTCGTCATGGTTACCCGTTTTCTTTTTCTTTTTTTTGTTATTGTGTAACAGCAGCAAAAAAAGTGTCACTGCCACCGTGTGTGTGTGTGTGTGTGGGGGGTGCGGTGCGTGTGGGGGGGGGGGGGGGGGGGGGGGGGGGGGGGGGCTCTCAGGCCCCGCCCAGAAAAAATTAGAAACACGCTCAACATCACAGTTACATAGAAAAATAGCACTGTCGAAAAAGTTTCTGAAACGTCCACCGGAAAAATCCCCAAACCTCGGATTTGAAAAAGAAAAGTAAAAGCGCTTCCCTCGTCCACCAGCAGGCGGAGAAACCTTTCGTCCAAAGTGGTAAATTCAAATGTCTGAGTCGAAACATTCGCACAGAAGAAACGACGGGACAAACGTGAATATATAGAAGTGTAACAGACGGGATCACGGCTCCCATGATGCACCGGGGGCTTTAGTGTCTGTGGGAGGAGCCACCGGGAAACAGGAAGTTGTTCCTGGGAGTCAAACGGGGAATAAACTCTCGTTGCTTCACCAAACAAAGAAATTCAACAAAACCAAAGTTTGAATCCTTCAGTTTCTGCTGCCGATTACAAATAAAAGAGGCAACACCATCAATGGACCCTTCATTAAACCCCGCCCCCAAACAGCAACGGTCCACAAATAGCATAGCAACCGTAACTAGGCATCACACTTCGGTAAAGCTTTGGATTTCTCTGTATTACAAAGGAATGTGCAATGATGCATATTAGCTTTTCTCCTTGGATTGTGTGGCTAGCTAACTAGCTTTTAGCAATAAGCTAACGTAAAGCTAAAGTATGTGGGGTTATCTCCGTCACTGTATAAGATATTACGTTGCATATGGTTCAGATGAATCACTTTCTGTAACCTCTGATCGCTAACATGATGCTAGGTGGCTCCAGCTCATTTCTTTCATCGGTACAATTGATCGGTAAAGCTTTTGGATTCGATAAAGGAATGTGAGCGAGAGCTAAAGGAAAAGTGATTTACTCCATTTTCTAAGAGATGTATTATCTTCGTCAAACACGAATGTTGTTTCGTAACCGCTGGTCGCAGATTAGCAGTTAGCCTGCTAGCTATAGCTACTGAGATCCGAGGTGGCAACGTCATTACAACTGAATCAGATGTTTGAAATCAAAGACGTAGCACTGTCACTGTCGCCTTGGCAACATTAGCATCAAGTTCAACAATGCTCCGTTCCAACAGTAGCTAAGGAGGCGGGGCTTAGTGAAGCTTTCCTCTGTTCTGAGTTACAAACAATAAAATCCAGCAGCTGTGAAACAGGAAGTTTAAAAAAACAAGAAAGAAAAACAAATCCTGCGATTCAGATCAAAGACATTTTTTGCATGTTTCCTTTAATATGAGTTTTTTTTAAACCTCAGACAAAAACACCTGAGAGAAAACCGACAGAATGATTCCAAAGTTTTTTCTGTAATATATTCAATTATGTATATTACAACTATAATCACAGAGTTCAAGCATATATCATATACACATATATATCTAGTGAGAGAATACTTTAATATTCAATAGTACAGTTGTATGGTACAGTAGCAGTAGGGTGCATTTCTGGTTCGTTTCATTGGGTAAAGTTTGAAGGAGAGGTATAGACGAGTGTGTGTGTGTGTGTGTGTGTGTGTGTAAATCTATAATATACCATTCATCAATAC
The DNA here is from genome assembly GCA_016785325.1 of Chascanopsetta lugubris. Classification (NCBI taxonomy): domain Eukaryota; kingdom Metazoa; phylum Chordata; class Actinopteri; order Pleuronectiformes; family Bothidae; genus Chascanopsetta; species Chascanopsetta lugubris. The sequence continues at coordinate 52,259 of JAFBJT010107933.1, read as the reverse complement.
AATACGCAACAAAAGAGATAAATCAACTAAAAAGAAGGAATAAAAGACAACGAAAGGGTTTAGGCAGTTCAGTATTCTGTGTGTGTGTGTACATGTGTGTGTACATGTGTGTGTACGCGTGTGTACGTGTGTGTGTGTGTGTGTCAGGTGAAGGATCAGAGCAGATCAGCACCATAGAAGTCCATTAACAACATCAACAACAACAATAAGGGTTAGAACCTGGGTGAGGACTGTGTGTGTGTGTGTGTGTGTGTGTGTGTGTGTGTGTGTGTGCTGAAAGTTTCAGTCTCGGCTCAATCTGGCCAAATCAACCCAAACCACTTCATGATTTTGCACTTCCTGCACAATCTGCGGAGTAAACAGAGAGAGAACGCACACGGCGCCATCTTGTGTAGGTGTGTGTGTGTGTGTGTGTGTGTGTGTGTGTATGTGTGTGTGTGTGTGAGCAGCGACACACAACTAAAACCTGCCACTGAAAGTCTCCACCTGTGTAATCCTCCAAAATCTGCTCAGCTGTTCCCGATGGATAACCACTTCCTGTTTTCCTCTCTCTCCTTCCTCCTCCTCCTGCCTTTGAAGATCAAAGCCCTCAAAGCCCCGTGATTCATCTTCAAAGAAATCAAATCAGACATGGAATCAAATCCAAGATCCCACAAATCAGGAGCGTGAACGAGTCCACAAAGAAAAACAAACCCACACAGAAAAATATTTCTCAAAAACTATACAATGTTTCCTTTCGCTTCCGTCTTCTTATTTTCCCGTCACCCGGAAACAATCGTTACTAAGATACCTCGCCTGGCCCCGCCCCCTCCTCTCCGCCTGTGAAATACCTGAATCGACCGTGATACATTCTCATGATCCTCCGACCTGCTCCGTGAAAATATTTCTTTATTTGTCGTTAAACAGCTGGGAGGAAGTGTGGCCCCACGACTGTCCAGCTAACAGCCCCGCCCACTGCCCCGCCCACTGCCCCGCCCACTGCCCCGCCCCCATATATAAAATATACAAAAGATTATCTCCAAAATCCTGCGCCTGGCTAATCTCTGATAATAGAAAAATATACAATAATCCTATGTCAAAATCTCATTGGACGAAAACCCTGCACCCCCTCCTCCTCTTCCTCCTCCTCCTCCTCCTCCTCCTCCTCCTCCTCCTCCTCCTCCTCTTCCTCCTCCTCCTCTTCCTCACTGCTGGACCAGTCTGGCTTTTTTCCTGCCCAGTTCAAAAATATACAGGTTTTATTTGCTTGTTCTATTTGTAGAATAAAAAACCACGCGTCTGACCTCTGACCCCTCGGCTGGTGTCCAGGCCCGGAGCTGACAAAGTGAGTGATGTCACTGGCAGAATGTGAATCCAACACCCTGTTTGAACTGGCGGGGGCAGCAGAGAGCGCACTACCTGCGAAAACGCCGTGCGACACCGGGCGTAAGCACAGCACCGAGGTGTGGGGGGGCGGGGGGGGCAGGGGGGGGGGGGGCTTCCCAGGGGGGCTTCCCAGGTGATGTACAGTACGTTGTGTGGCGGGAGTGGAAACGTGTGGGGGGGAAATGGCGGCGCTGTGTGGTGACATCCTGAAGCACAGCGCGGAAACTACAAACACGTGTTTGCGCCCGGTGTTGCACGTGGCTTACTGCAGGTCTACGCCCCCTGCCCCGCCCCCTCGCCACTTCAACTAAAGTGCTGCTGTTGTTGGGTTGCCTTGTACCCTTTCATGTCTCCTCCTCCTCCTCCTCCTCCTCCCCTGCCCCGCCCCTTCCTCCTCCTCCTCCTCCTCCTCCTCCTCCTCCTCACAAGTCTCCGTGCCGGCTCTCGTACTTGTTGATGATGTTCCTGCAGCGGCCCAGCTCTTTCCTCATGTCCGCCACCTCCTGGCGGAGCGCGGCGTTCTCCCGCTCCAGGAACGCCGCCCGCACCGAGATCTGGTTCTCCTTCAGCCGCCGGGCGTCACGCGAGCGCTTCGCCGCCTCGTTGTTCTTCACGCGCCGACTCCAGTACTTATCGTCCTGTCATCGGCAGCGGTGGGGTGGTGTGTTGGGGTGTGTGGGGGGGAAGGAAGGTGGGGGGAGGAGCGAGAGAGAGAGAGAGAGAGAGAGAGAGAGCGAGAGAGAGAGAGAGAGGTATGAGAAGGGTCAGTTGTGTGATGAGAGAGGAAGGAGGGAAGGAAAGGAGGAAAGGAGGCAGGAGAGGTGGCAAAAGCTGAATAATCGCAACTACAAAGCACAAACAACGTGACAGTGCGAGCGGCGGCGTGGACACCGAGAAAAAGGGGCGGAGCTACGACAGATTCTCCTCAGTTTCATTAAAGGGACAGTACGCAGAAAAAAAGAGCTGAAGAAAAGGTCACAGGAAATGTTCTACAGAGACACAGACTGAGGGGCTGTCCTTACGGGGGACAGAGGCCACGCCCCTTTCTGCTTACTCCAGACATTCTCATCACTTCTGAAGTTTCTGTGAAGTTTCAGGAGTAATTAGCATAGTTACACTCAGAGGGAACTCATGTAAATCATTTAAAGGTGCAGTGTGTCCGATGTGGTGACCTCTAGAGGTGAGGTCACATGTTGTACCATCAGTTTGTCCGCTCTGGGCTGCTGTAAAAACATGGCCGCCCCCGTACAGAGGCCTCACTCCTCACGTAAACAAACTTTAATGGTAATGTCAGAACGTCATTGTTTTGTAACATTTTTAGAAGTGAGAAAAATGACCGACATCTTACACACTGCACCTTTAAACATAAAGGTTTAAAAACAACAGCCTTCCTGGAGATTTCAGCAGTTCTTCCTGTAGTACCACGTCTGACCACCAGTTTGTTTGTGTGGACACAGTGACACACACAGTGCTGCCTCCTGTGGTGACCGATGGAACTACATCCGAAATCCCAAACACAGAAGTCTTCACCTCCAGCAGTGGAATGCGTGGGGTGGGCGGAGCTAAGCGCTGTGGGAGTCGTCTTACCTTCTGCTCGTTGGGAACCAGCATCTTCCGCGCCTTCTTGATCATGGGCTGCGGCTTCAGCTCCTCGTCGGTGAAGTGGTGCCGCCGCGGGTCGAAGGCCTCCTGACCCGGAACGCTGGACAGCGCCAGGTCCGCCGGGTCCGGGTCAAAGTTCACCATGATGTCGCTGCTGTTGCTGCCGCTGTTGGACGGCGCCGGAGGCCCGGGGGGCCCCGGGGGGCGGGTGGAGGAGGGTGAGGGGTCCTGAGGCACCGACTGACCACCTGGGAGGGAGAGGGCGGAGCTTAGGAACATCACTCAGTAAATAAATGACTTGAAATGG
>JAFBJT010107933.1:12662-22841 GCA_016785325.1 Chascanopsetta lugubris | reverse complement strand
CACACACACACACACACACACACACACACACACACACACACACACACACACACACACACACACACCTCCTGTGTTCACACAAAGAGTGGAAGCTGGAGGTGGGAGCACAAACAGACGTTTCCTGTTGTTTGGGTGAGACATCGTCAAACTAGTCTTAAGGACAAAAACAGAGATTGCATTTTTTATTTTTTTTATTTAATTATTTAATTTGATTCTATTTGACTCCACAAGAGGGAAGGAGGGTGTGTACACCCCCATTCACATTTCTAATTGGAGATTCCTGCTCTGAGGGAAGCAGGCGGGAAAGAGAGAGAGAAAGAGAGAGAGAGAGAGAGAGAGAGGGGAAAGTGTGTGTGTGTGTGTGTGTGTGTGTGTGTGTGTGTGGAGGTGCAGGGGGAGTTTTCACTGCTGCTGAGGGGAAAGCAGATTTATTAGGAAGCAGAAAATGGGACCGGCGGCTGCCACCTCGCTCGCTCTGCTGTCTCTGTGCTCTCTGGGTGTGTGTGTTCCCACGGGGACAGACGCCGCCGCCGCCGCCGCCGCCGCCGCCACACAGGTCAGAACCGCTACATCCATCTAACGTTAGAATTACATTTATTCTTTCATTATGGGGAATGTTCCTTTTGTTCTCCAAACCATAACGGTCCGGCCAGTCTGGATTAGAGAGATCCCACTCAGAGAGATTTAAAAGTTTATACATTTGCATATGTGTGTGTGTGTGTGTGTGTGTGTGTGTGTGTGTGTGTATGTTTTCTTAATTGGACAATGACATGAGCTTCTTTAAAGGTGCAGTGTGCAAGATTGAGGTGACATTATTTCCATTCCTGTTTAGTGAAAATCATTGGATAATAACATTATGCTAATGATATTATATCTGTATAATCAGCTGCCTATAGAATGAGCCCTTTATATTGACATCAGGAGCAGGGCCCTCTCTATGGAGGCGGCCATTTTGGACGACTATGTTTTTACGGTAGCACAGGTTCTGTTAAAGGGTAAAGGTCAGGAGTATACAGCTGTGACAGAATAGCTAAGAAAATAATGATTATATTATTATTATTATTCATGATAGTAGTAGTAATGTTTTGGCAAATAAATAATTTTGATAACTTTTGAGGGGAGGTTTGGCAAGTGGATAATTAGTGTGTGTGTGTGTGTGTGTGTGTGTGTGTGTGTGTGTGTGTGTGTGTGTGTGTGTGTGTGTGTGTGTGTGTGTGTAGGTGCCTCAACCAGTGGTGAAAATGGCCAGAGGGGACGTTCCTGACAATATCCCAGAACCTGAACCAGAACCAACGAGTCCAACGTCAGACTTTGAAAACACCTACAACTACGTGTGTACGTCTCTTTAAGAATTGTTTATAAAACATTGGACTCACAGCATTTTTTTATTTCAATCTGCCGCATCCTCCTCCTGCCTCACACTTGGCCCTTCTCATCCCTCAGTATCCAGACTGGCCGGCATGGATCAGGCCATCCACAAGCTGAACGTGGGTCACTACACCCTGGACGTCAAAGTCAGTCAGCTGATCGACCGACTGTCCAAGATGGACGGTGAGACACACACCGACGATCCATTTCCTGTTTACTTTCAACTACTGCACCTCCGCAACAACTGCTAGCCTGTTCCAAAGGGAAAACCATGTGGCGCCTCCCCTGTGCCACAAAGTGGAACGGCACTATTAACATATATAGATTGAAATATAAGATTCGTGATTCCCGTGATTAAGTTCAAGTGTCTTTGTTTTGGTTGTTTACCATCGTTACCACGGTAGCTAAGGTCGGGGAGCTGGAGGAAGACATTCGAGAAGTCTACCAGCACAGCAAGGTCAACCGCAAGGAGGTCGGACGACTGGAAGGTAGGAGATATAATGTCTTTGTTACATCCCAACTGTTACAGAAAGCAATAATTGTAACTTTTAGAAGAAATCCAGGGTTTGTTATCGTAGATGGAGCCATAACTGAAACGTCCAAAACCAGTAGGCAAAGATCCTACAATTCAAATGTGTTGGGAGATGGCACACAGTAAATAAGTTGAAAATACAGATGTTCATGTGTTTGTAAAGATAAATAAGACTATTAAAGTGATGTCCTCCCCTGTGTTCATCGTCCGAGAGACTTAGAAGAAATTCTATGCTGGGAAAATGCCACAAACGATGACGCAACATGGAAGATTTGACGTCTAACTGCTCGGTATTACTCGAATACAAAACATGGTTATGTAAGAACCGGTCGGAGGTCTGGGTTCCATCAGTCTCGTTGTGGCGGTGATGTCATGTGACTCACGTCTGACAAACGAAGGAAAAAGAAGAAACGGCTCATCACCTCTCGGCACGTTTGCGTCTGCTGGAGGTTGGAGGTCGGTTTCAAGATGCAGTTGCAAAAAGGTTCCAGGTGAATTTACAAAAGTCTGTTGCCAAAACAAAGAGTCTTAATTTGAACCAAGTACTTCAAAATGCTCACATGGCAACTTCAAGTTCAGCCATGTGGAGCCACGTTTCAGTGACTTTTAGCACTTTGTTTCGGTTTTACAGCTTTATCATTTCGTCTCGCCCAAGTTAAATAAACTCTACACGACTGATTCAGCAGGAGAAAATAGTCAAGTCAGCAGACGACTCGCCAAAGACACACATACTTCCCTCGCAAAGGTTAGCGTCCAAATTCTCATGGCTACTGGAGGTTGGAGATTCGCCAGTATTTGCTGCCAACGCTAAACTTAAAAAGCTTCACTAACCAATTCCTAGCAACCTAGCAACACGAAGCTAGCAACACGTAATATCAATAAATTGTCAAGTGTAACTTCGGCCAGGTGGAGAGTATTAGTGGTCTTCTAGAGCGTTGTTTTGGTTTTCCAGTTAAGTAGAAGTCATACGAGGTTGTGGCTGTGAGGGGCAAAGATTCGTGGATGCTCCCGAACTCCAGGATTGGCTCCGACGGACGTGAGAAACCACTGGTCGGTTTGCATTTGTCTGTGGTGGTGATGGACGGAATGAAGAGGGAGGCGAGAATCGTCTTGACTGGTGTTTTGGTTGTTTATCCACCGGCTGGCTGGAGGGTTGAGGAGGGTTAGCGTTACCATCAAGGCTCCAAGAAGTTCCGAGTCTCAACGTGCATCCGTCGCTGTCTCTCTCTCTCCCCCAGGTTGTCAGAAGGGACGCAGGATGGGATACAAGTGTTACCTAGTCTACAACAGCCACGAGGATTATGCCGGCGCCTCCAGGAAGTGCCTGGAACGCGGCGGCCGCATGGCGATGCCGCGTGACCGCAAGGAGCAGGAGGCCCTGGCCGACTACGTCAAATCCTTCTTCCACCCGGGGAACTGGCCCGTGTGGCTGGGCATCAACGACCTGCGGTCCGAGGGCATGTACCTGTTCGACGACGGCACGCGGGTCTCCTACTTCCAGTGGCGCAAGCACTTCCTGTCCAGTCAGCCCGACGGCGGGCGGCGGGAGAACTGTGTGGCCATGTCTTCGGACGACGGCGACTGGTGGGACCACTACTGTGACCGCAACATGAACTACGTGTGCGAGTTTGACGACAGGGTGGCACTTTGAGAGGAACTCTGACCCCAGGTCTTCATCGACAGACGTGTATATGTTGGGAGAATTGAAAACAAATTTGAAACTATTATTTTTTACTTTAATATACAGTGTGTGTACCTTTGGTAAGTATAAGTACCAGCGTGTAGGATTCATGGTTGTGCAAAGCACCTACTCTTTGCCATCGCGTGTATTTATGGTTGAAGGCTGGTGTTTACATCGCAATTGCACTGCCAGTCCACTAGGTGGTTTTAGTGACGTCTGGTGGTGAAGTTAAAGAATGCAATCAACTGAGTATGTCTGAGTAAGAGCAACATGGCCGCCGCCTCTGCCTGCTCTTGACGCAGAGTCAAAAGGACTTTTTCACAAACCAGAAGTTCATCCACGCAAATGAAAACATTCTATATATTATTAAACATTATATAACCAATTACGACAATGAATCCTACACACTGTACCTTTATATCATGAATATATTTGATTTTAATTTGGGAGTTTTTATATGCGCACAAATGTACACATGAGACTTTATGAGACCATGTCACTGGTGTAAATGTGTTGTTGGTGCAGCTGCAGTGATATGAATGTAACTCAGTCAGCCGAGACTCCGCCCTCTTCTCAAGCGTGGAATTCTAAATATTGGTCATTACAAATTTCCACAGAAGGAGAAAACACAGAGAGCGCAAACCGAACCCCGGGAAAGATACAAATCAGTGTGTGTTTAGGATTAAAATGGAATCAGGCAGCGCGACTCGGATAATACACGTCTTTGTATTGGCTTTGATGAACTCGGGGCAGAGGGCGGAGCTCTGCTGTGAGACTTGTGTCTGACCCCTCCCCCCTCAATAATAAGCGGGTTACATAACGTCTGAGCATGTATGAGAAGAGGGAGGTTGCGATGTACATAAAGGTGTGAATGTCAATGTTTTTAATAAATCTTTGTTACGGGGTGAAATGATTGACGGCAGCATTTTTCAGGTCAAAAGGCAAATTTGTACAAAACATTTCACAAAGAAAATGATGTTTATGTTGCGGAAAACACGGTCACTCGCTCCGTTTCCTAAACTCCATCGTGACGACACTCCAGGAAGTCTTGGGGGGAGGAGAGGGATCGTTTACCAGCAGCTGCAGTGCCGAGTTTACCGACGGCTAATTAGGACGATCGGTTCTGTCGGCGTTTCGAATCCTTTATTTTGTGAATAATTCCTTCTTGCTCTCACAACTGCAGCCTGACTCTGTTTTGATTGACTGTTTTTGATTGTTTTGACTATTACGTACCGGGATATTTTGTGCCGATTGATTAGGTTATCTTTATTTTCTTATTTCCTTCATTAAAAACAATAAGTCCTATCCAGTCTCACACTATAGATCTTGCTTTTTCATTAGGAAACAAACCCGTGAATGTAAATTACAACTATAAATCACAATCAAGTAATTCTGTTGATTTGAATATCACAGCACCGACACCACAGAGAAGACCGGCCGTCTTTGTCGCAGACTTTGCGTCGGTTACACCTCTTCATGACGCCATGAGTGCGAGATGTGACGTCATGGACGTGCGTCAAAGAGCTGCTCTTCTTCTGTGGTGTCGGCGAGGTCGTGTTTACAGCGCCTCACAGTTTTAAAGCCACGCACTGACTGTTCAACGCCGAGATGTCCGCCTGCTCCGCCGCCCGCAGGATGTCCGCCACCGCCGGACGGTCCTTGGGAGTTTTGGACGGGTGAGAGAAAAGAACGCGTCCCGTGTCGTCCAGCAAAAAGTCTCCGCCCATCTGGAACGATTAGGACGCATTAATATAAATACATATGTAATATCCGCTTATTTAACCTTCGTATATTTAGAAATAATCATAACACCCCAAAGATGTCCGAGTGACTCGTTTCATTGACCATATCAACAGAGGGATTCAATCATAATTAGCTTGCAGTACTACTTTTTACCACTAGGTGTACACGGTCAGTATCGAAGCAAAATAGCAGCATGAGCATGACTCTGATTCAGAACTAGCATTTCCACTAGATGGGTGAGAAGCAACATTTACCAATAGTTAAATGAATAGCACCACCTACTGTTAGAAAATGGAATTATATTCATTGGCAATTTGTTGACGGGGGGGGTGCGGGGGGGGGTGTGGGGGGGGGGACTTGTCAATCATATTGGGCTCCCCTGATTTAGAGCCGTTAGCTGTGTTTTTTAACACTTGAAACTTAGTTTAGTGCAGTAAACAAACACTGTAGCTTGTTTGTTCGGAGAGCTTTCTGGCACAATGCTGCCACCTGCTGCTGATGAAACGGAACTACATGTACTTCAAAACCACAAAGCGTCTCGTACCTGGTAGAGATCCCCCAGCAGGCGAGGGGGGAAGTCGGGAAAGTCGATGTCATTGGCCTTGTACTCTGAGATCTGCAGCAGGAAACCAAACTTCATCACCTTAGCGTAGGACGAGCCCAGACCGAAGCTCCTGTAGACCTGTGGCAGGGAAGAGGGATTTGAACCGTCGCAGACAAAAACATCAGCAAGATGAAAAGGTGGAAAATCCACAGAGTCGCCAACGTTTTTGGACCAGTCGCCTCATTTCCATCTTCAATCTGCCAGAGGCAAACTTTTTTTTTTTTTTCCGTCGTAGAAAAACTTTGGAACTTTAGCGACACATGATCAAACGCATACTCGATCGTCTGGTTCCCTCAGCTGTGTTTTGCTGTTTTGGGATTTATAGACCGTAAACAAAGATGGACGACATGTCCTCACCTCCTCCCCCTGTCCACATGTGGAGCCAACATACCTCAGACCGTACAACTTTATTTACAATCTGTGCAGCTCAGATCATGAGGTAGAACCACATTGATGGGTGATGATGCCTATTGGCTTCACACCTATCCTGTAATACCACTTTCTTACCACTAGAGTGAGTCGTGAGCCACAAGACGATGTGACACTTTGTACGTTGTAACCTAAAACTCAACTTCTGGCTAGTTTGAGTTTCTCATGCTCAACGCTGCCGCCTGCTGTTCAAACAGGGAACTGTGTAATGACGTCACTCGGCCTCATTCGAGCGTAAACAACATGCTGACCTTCCTCTGTGGATCCAGCGCCATGTTGAAGCGCCATCCCGTCTGTTCCAGCCACAGACCAGCTCCCTCCACGCTGCCGAACGACACCACCAGCACCTGCAGGTCCCGCGCCTCCAGGTCGGCCTGCGGGGAAGAAAATATTCTTGATTTCAAATAAACATTTAATCCTTCAAATCCGCGCCTCACATCCAAACACCAGACACTTATTTATACGGAGGTAAACGGGTTGGAGGGGCGAGGGAACACAGACATGATGGAAATATGAGGGAAGCCAAAGACCAGGAGAGATTCAGGAGCGAGTGTCGTTAAAGGGACAGTGCGTAAAACTTGCGTTCTGACCGAGGCAGTCAGAAAACATGACCACAATCAAATTAATGACACACTTATTGTTCATTTCTTCACATGAATTTCTCAAAACTGAGTATGCAACTTTATACACTATGTCTATATTCTAACGGTTCCCACCATAACTACATATTAAATAGTTATAAATATAAACTTGGCGCCATCAATAGGAAAAACACAAAAACACTTTCCATTTGAGATTAATTAATCTGGGATTAAGAGAGGATTATCTTTATCTCATTTTACTTTGCAATTAATTTCAGTTTAAGGCTCCTTAATCTGGGCCTAGTAAAGGATTACCTCACCTAAAATCATACAACACGCAAAGTCACCACTAGATGTCACTAAACCCAGCACATATCCGCAGGACAGTGTGATGACTCATCAACAGACAGACTTAAGTGGTTCAGAGAGTTAAGTTCAGGGTTAACGGACCTTCCTGGCCTCCAGCTCGGCCACGTGGTCTCGTAAGGGCAGTCATCCAAAGTGCCGGATCAGAACCAGCAGCAGCTTCTGACCCTCGCACACGTGTTCACCCAGAGTCACTGACCTTTAATGACCACAGGACACAGGACGGGATGGATGTAAAGGAATGTTGATATAAACAAAGGGTAAACAACAACAACAAGAGTGTGAACTCACTTTCCGCTGCGCCCGTCTGTCAACGTGGTGTCGAGGCTCAGACTGTCGGCCATCTTTACTGCTGAGAGCTGCCGGTCTGTGGTGTTCAGGTCCGTGTCCACGGCCTCCAGGAACGAGTCCCACTCAGTCTGTGCGCGCGCACACACACACACACATATACACACACACACACATATACACACACACACACACATATACACACACACACACACACACAGAAATGTATTTTGAATATGTTAGACTGTATTTCTGTTGGATTATAAATAATGGCAATTAAAAGGTTTGAAGACAAACTGGGAAATTAGAATCAAACAGAATCTTTATTAGTTGGGATCTGGTATGTAAACGATTGGAATAATAAAAATAATAATAATAATGACAGAAAATAGGATGTGATACCGACCTCAAGCTGCAGAAGTTCATCCACCTGCTCTCTCACTGCTTCACGACTACAGAAAATTAAAAATACACAAAGTGTGTGATGAAGGTGTCAACACATGTTTGAGTCATTTACACTCATCACCAGGAAAACAGCAAATAACCATAGCAACCATTCACACATGTGAGATGTCAAAGATATTGAACAAGTTATTATGCAACATAAATATGAGGATTTATACATAAATGTTAAATGTTAAAAAAAAACAAGAGACAGTAATGACAAACACACACACATTTTTATATGAATTTTAATACAATTCCAACTTGTAAGAGTCTGTAAGATGCAAAAAAAACATAACAAAACAACAAATTAAAAATAGATTTGCTTATTCATTACAATTAAATCTAAGTATTGAACTTACTGATAAAACTTCTGCCAAACAGCCTCTGCCTCACTCTTCTTCTTCACTCCCACGCTGCCCAATAACAACAAAAACACAAGTTACCAAATAATATTCTTAGTATTTATATTATTTCTCTCAGACTGTTGAATAAATTGTATCTGATGATGGTTTATGATCACTCCTCCTCCTCCTCCTCCTCCTCCTCCTCCTCCTCCTCTTCCTCTTCCTCACCTCTTGTAAAAGTCAGTGGCTGCAGCGATGAGGCCGAATAAAGTGCTGATCCTGTTTGGGACCAAACTCTCCAGAGAGACTGAGAACAAAGAGTCACATTATGAAGCAAAGCGGATTTAAAGACACGTCACCATGTTGGAAAGAAGCATGACGGGGATTTGATTTCCAAACTTCATCACCCACTGAGCCACTGCAACTCATGAGTCCCGGTTGTGAAATGAGGTCCATGTGAATATCCGACACTTGGGCCTTTTTACCTTTGTTTACCTTTTTCTTTCATGTCATTTATTATTGTTATTCTATGTAATTTCATCCGATTTGTGATAGTAATCCCACATGAGCATAAAGTTTCCTTCATTCTTAGTAAATAATATAGAATATGAGACTTAATTGCCTGGGATTCACCACTTGACCTCATTTGTACCCTGGATTACACCCAATACCAAACCTGGTTCACAAAACAAGCTTTTTTGTCTGAGGGACTCATTCAGAATATAACATATTAAAACAGTAATAGTTAAATTGTGAAACATTGTAAATATAACGAACACCTCATTTATCTATAACAAGAGTAAAAACACGCGTCTTTTTTCTTTTTAAAAACTTGGCGAGTACTCCTCTCGAAGAGCAAATGTCAAACCACACTCCATTCAGATTTCCTTTCATTTTAACGTTGTAGTGGGCATTGAGGTTAATATAATGAGTAGAACATCGATTCAAACATATATTTCACATTAGTAGACACTTATTTCTAATTCGGCCCACAGCTCTTAATTGAGGTCACGTGTTATTCCTCACGCACTCAGTGTAAAACAGTCCACAATAAATTCGGCGTTTACAAATAAATAACACGACGTACGGTGGATCCTCTTTAAGCCGAATGCTTAATGAGACGAAATGGAACCAGTTAAATATGGAATTTTATGTTGTTGCCACTTCATTTTAGAGTAAACGCAATATGAAGTTTAAAACTTGTAAATTGTCTAAGGAGTCTGGTCCCGGTGAAGCTCAGACTTACCTGCTGCGTGTTGCTTGGCCTCCTGTAGAAGCGCTTTGCCTAAGTTGACCAGCAGAGTGAGTCCATCTGTTACTGTTTCCTCTGACACGCTCACATCGGCCTCCATGTTTCACCTGCTGCGGCTCAAACTCTCCGCGCCGACTGAAACACGCTCACAGGACCGGGAAGAGTTCACACGGGAGTGGAGGGAGAGTGTCTGTGTGTCTGGGAGCGTCTGTGTGGGCGTGCTGCGCATGCGCATCAGTTGATTGGACAACAGTAACAGCTGTGCAGTGCAGGACCAGGTCCAAATGCCAATATTCATATTCAGAATGAATAAATGAATGAATGAATGGTTTATTTATTCTTAGGGTTCGATAATGGATTGTTTGGATGTTTGTGTCTTCTCATGCTGCTGTTGCTACTGCACATTTCCCCACTGTGTGAAGAATAAAGGTTCATCTAATCTAATCTAATCTAATCTAATGGTGTCTACACACATACTCATGCACTTGTACATATATATGCTGTACATTTACAGGTACACGTGTGTATGCAAATGCGTAAAAAA
>JAFBJT010107931.1:30558-73483 GCA_016785325.1 Chascanopsetta lugubris | reverse complement strand
CAAACATCTGGAGGGTTGTTGTAAAAATGTTTTTTTTAATGTGTAAGAGCGTACATATCAAATATATTTTTTAATATTTTGAAGAAATCGTGGTGGATGTCATCTGCTTCTTTATATTGTTTGAATAGAATAGAAATTTGAGAAAGTAAATAAAGTCTCTTTATTGTTTTAGGGTTTTTATTTAAATCAAAGCGTTGTAGGCCACAATACTTGAAACAAAACGCCCCAATGTAAAACTGATCAAACAAACTACTTTTAAAAGTACAAGCATATAGTATATGCTTGATTACTGTAAAACGAATGAATTTATTATTCATCCGATTATAATATAAAATATTCTCATTGTCTGCTCATGTCCGAGGTCTGTGAAATGACTTTAGTGTTGTATCTTTAGTAACGACGCTTGCCACAGGGCGGGGTCAGAGAGCCAGAGAAGGGCAGCTCACCTCCCAGCCCCTCAGCCGCACGCTGGGAGTCATGGGTGGAGGGGGAGGAGGTGACCAATGGCGTGGCAGAATACTTACCTGTGCGCTCCAGCTCCGCCGCTGATTGGCCAGTATGCCGCCTCGTGCAGCGGTGACGTCAGGGAGGGAACAGGCAGCTGGTGTTGAAGCAGCAGGGGACACAGATTGAGTCAGTTTGAAGAAGAGCCGCACGCAGACACACGCGCTCACACACACACACGGACACAGTTCGAGTCTTTGGCGCTGACTGACTGGCTGACTGACCGACACGGGACTCCTCCGCTGCTCTTCAGGTAGGACTCATCTCTCACTTCGGGGATGTTCGGCCATTTCCGTAGTTTTTCCACTCGGTGACATAAACAGGTGCGTTGTGTGGGGAGTTGTATCCACAGGGACGTTTGCAAACTTTCCCCCCCGTTGTTCGCCTGTTGTTAAAGTTACTCATCAGGGACGTGTACATTATTTTCAGGGGACCATTCTAGTAACCTGCCCCCCCCCCAACCAACCGTTATTGTGTCAAGTATCGTTTGTTTATTTAGATATTAAATGAAAAGAGCGTATACTGTGTTATTTATGTAATTTCCTTGAACCTCCTTAAACTTAAAGTCCATTGCAGCTGTCCATGCCTTAACAGCTACAGCCATATATTAAAGGTGCAGTGTGAAGGATTTATTGACATCTAACCCAACTCCACCCTTCTCCATCAATCTATGGTGGCTTTCAGTTATCAATACCCCTAAAGTGTTTAGTATGTCTATTGTGGCCAACAGTCACTACTTCCATAGAGGACCCACTCCTGATGTGAAAGACACGCGCATTGTGGGTAAAGCAATAACAGAATCAGTGAGGTCACTTGCATCATGTCACGTTAAACTGTGGTGGTGGTGGTGTGTGTGTGTGTGCGTGTGTTAAACCAAACCAAAAGAAACGCTACAAACCACACAAAAATTGGAAACATTTAAATCTGACACACTGGACCTTTGACCAAGAATGTTCTGCCCTGTGCTGTGTCTGCATGCTCTATGTGTGAGGGACTGTAAACTTCTGTAGTTAAACACACTTATTTCCAAGCAGTAAACTTTATTCACATACAACCTTTCAAAATAGAACCACAAAGGCATGTATTTCAGAATTTAAAGTAAATGATAGAAAACTTAAAAGCAATAAGACGATATTCATCACAAAGAATAAATGTTTTCCAATTGCAGACATGAATAAAAGAAAGACAAAAAATACATGAAAATAAAAAGTCAAAAATAATTTTTAACCATGAATGCAATGTAACACTAATGTATTGTTTTCTGATCACTGACAAATGTATGTAGTGTAAATATTGTAAGGCCCCTGCTGATGTCATTGTTGTTCTTCAAAGCAGAAGGGGAGCATGAAGGTTCTCATAGTAAATACGACAGGATGAATCATTTTCTTCTGCTTTCCTTCATCGCAAGTGCTTCAAGTATTTTTAGTTCCTCATTTACTCTTTCCTATTTCTGTGACTCTCTTCTCTCTCCGCTCTCTCTCTCTCTCTCACACACACACACACACACTATGGGATCTTGTCAGGATCATTCTCCTGATCAATTAATAAGCTCCTTTTGAGAGGAGATTTTCCGTGCGTCACCGGCAGCAGGCAGCCAATCAGAGAGCCGGTTAGTAAATCTCTCCTCTTGGCTGCTGGGTGCACACGGGCACCATCATGGCATCTTTAAGGAAACACTGGTGCAGATTTGTGCCTTACTCTTTGAACTGTTTGTGTACTCTGAATAAATAAGTCAAGAGTGAGTCATCATCGCCCTCAGCACAGCTCTGTGTGTGTGTGTGTGCGTGCGTGTGTGTGCGTGCGTGCGTGCGTCCGTTAATGACTTTTCTTTTATTTGTGCTGTGGAGTTTTATTTTTTGCGTCTTCATCCTGCTGCACATCATCATCCTCATCATTGTCATCTCTACTTGGGAAATCGAAATCCACACTTTGTCTTGCAGCAGAAGTTTGTGTCTCTGTCCGTGTGCGTTTCCTGCTGTCCAATGTTTTTAACACCATTGCACTGAATTTCACACGCAGACTTGCATCATGTTGTCACGTTTAACTGTGGTGGTGGTGGTGGTGTGTGTGTGTGTGTGTGTGTGTGTGTGTGTGTGTGTGTGTGTGTGTTTCTTCTGTCCACTGCACATCACAGGGATGGGAAACCAGTGAGTACATGAACTCTCTCTGTCTCTGTGTATCGTACACGTTAAACAAGAGTGAATGTTGCATGTCACACCAAGCACCGGGAATGTGGTTGCATCTCCTCATCTCTCCCCTGATCTCCGCCCTTATATCGGTTTTGTTGCTTCTCAGCCAGAACTCATGTCGTGAGTGGACATGAAGGGGCTTTTTTTTTTTCTTTTCTTTTTTTTTCCCTTCAAAGTTGTGGCGTTCTCCGTGTTCATCCGATGCCTGCATGTGTCTCTCTCTCTCTCCTCTCTTCTCTCCCTCATTTCGAAAACCCTATCTGCTCCTGCGTGTCTTCAACTTCAAACCTTCAACTTCCGTTTATAGCATCTTCACTATAACACGATGTCTTTGCTCGACTTTGACGTTTTCCTCAAAGTTTCCCCACTTGCTCGAAATGTGTTGTTTCCGATGTTATTCTGAAGTTTTCCTTATTTCAACTGCTTCCAGGTGTTTGCACGTTGGAAAATGAACAAGCCCAGGTCGTTGTGTTTGTACACTTAAAATGACTTTGATGTTTGGTATCAGTCGTTCTCAGCGCATGAATTTCCATGAATCTCCATGAATCTCCATATGAGGGAGGTGCGATGCTACAGATGAGCTGTATGTCAGAGGTGTTTTCTCCTCAGCACCGTTCCTGTGCTCTGACATCAGAGTTGTTCTACTGTAAGAACAACTGCAAAATACCAGGGAAATCAATCGGGATTAAAGGTGGAGTCCGTAACTGGTTTCTAAAACACTTTTTATCTAAGAAGTTGTGTGGCTGCAGTAACTAATGGAATGATTGTAAACTGTGATGAAAGTTACCGTGTCAGTATTATGTAATATTGAGGAACTGCTCAGCTGAGTCACGTCTTCGTCACTAGAACGACCGCACGGTACAAACGCACCATACTCTTCAACACAGAACCTGTTTGCTTTTCCTTTGTGTTTGTAGACACGAATGTGGCCACTGTGACCCAGATCATTTTTCAGTGAAAACACTGGAGAGGGGGGAAGAAAAAAAAAAAAAATCATGCCTGGTAAATGGATCCAGAATTTCCACAGACAGAGGCTGGTGTCAAGTGGAAGTAGTCCTGTGGAATAGAGTTACAGTGGGCTGCGTATGCTCCGTTTGTGCTTCTGCTGTCGATATGAGGCTCCAGGAGGAGCGGAGGCCACAGGATGGTCCATGTATCAGCTCGTCTCCTCCCCTCACATTTGACTGGACTTCCTCTTCGTGCTTTCCCTCTGCACACAGAGGCACTTCCCCATAGCTCGGGTGCTTTGAATGGGGACAGCACAGCTGCACGGGAAGTGATGGACTTGGGCCTAAACTGATACGCTTTTAAAATGTCGAAGTTTTGTTCCCTTGGCTTTTTGGTTCCACTTTAAAGTCACATGCGCCAACACTTGTTCCTCCCGTCGTGACCATGAACAAGTATTTAGATATATTGGTCAGTGCCACAGCGTTGATTTCTAAACAGTGAAAGTATGTTTGCATGCCCACACGTCAGTGAGTTTGTGCGCTTTTCACTTTCACACCTAAAATAAAGTCTGTGGTTAACACACGTCTGTGACGTTACAGTTTTGACATACGACATGTGACACGTCTGTAAATAGTCTTCATATGAATTTGATCACGTCAGTACTCCGTCTTCAAAGATCAATAAAAAGATTTTAAAAGATTTTTGGTGAAGAAAACAGATGAGCCCTTTTCTACGGAGCTTATTTTCTTCCAAAATTCAGAAAAATTCCATCAACCTTTGACTTGAAGGTGCACTGTGTAAGGTTTGGTGATTTCTAGAAATGACACAAATGACACAGCGCACCTTTAAGTGGGATGAGAGGTTCTGGCTTAGCCTTGGTGCAATGTTGACTATCATTATGGCCAGTGACCATGTCCTGCCCTCACCCCCAGAGACCAGCATCTCAACATGCAACACTTCCAGTGGCTCATTGATGATGACGTAAGGGATTGCATCCAAGTCTGAGTTTGTTGTTTTCTTTGAAAGACAGTTTGCATTTGGCCTAACTGTCCATCTGTTGATGGTATATATTTCTTTAAATATTTTATTATTTTGGCCGGCAGTGGCTCAGTGGTTAGAGCAGTTGCCTAAGGTCACTGGTTCGAAACCTCCTCAGGCCCTGCTGCAGTGTCACTGGCCTTGATGCTGATGCCCCGGATGGCCCCATGCACACTGGTGGAAACACCCCGCGACCTGGATTACTGGATAATTGGTTGAAGGTGACATGACATGACATTTGACTATTTTCTATAATATACAGTATATTTCACTAAATATACTGCAGCGCACCGAGGAAGTGACCAAAACCACATCCACCTCGCTCTCCACCTGCCACTGGACACTAAAGCAATTTAGACTCCCGGATACCATAGCAGCTCCTTTGGGTTTCCATGACGACACTTATGAAGCCCGACTCCTGACATTAGTGACGGCCGCCACCGTGCGTGTGCGCGCCTGCGCCGTGCGTGCATCCTCAAAGCAGCCACAAGAGGCCAAGCGAAGATAGAAGCAGTGTCAATCCGACCATTGTCTAACACTCGATGCCTCTCACACTCAAGCGGGAGACAATTAACTGATTAACTCATGCTGTAATATTGTTTTCTTAACACAACAGCACTTGTGCAGACCAGAACAATGGGTTACATCATCTCACATAGACAGACAGTGAAGTTGCCAGGCAGGCAGCAGGAACAGAGGAGGAGTGAGGCATGCTGATATGAACAGGGCTATTTTAGTCTCTGAGGTCTTGAGTTATAGGCACTTTCTGGGTTTCGATGATGATAGCTGTGACAGCAGGCTCCTCTGTGATCACTCCCACTCCCGAGTGCACGCTGAGGACAAACGGCTAACTTCTCCTCGGAGATGTGAGCCGGAGTCGGGAGGAACCGGAGAACAACGGAGGTCGTGTTGTTTTCCGCGTCCCACGCTGCGCCTCGCACAAAGCCAGTGATGACGGGACCTCGGTGGAGCCGTTAAGTCGAGCGTTTGTCTCCTAATTACAATCTCAGCCATCCCATCCCGGTCTTCCCCCATCCCCATTAGGGGTGGGACAAAACATCAATAGCGCAATATATCATGGTCCGGACCCATTGATTGGCAATACATCGGTTGTTGGTACTAAACATCAATAGTTAGCGTGGACCAATGGTCTGTGGTTTGTGCTCGTGATGACAGATGTTGATATTGACAAGTGACGCTGTTTGTGTCGAAGGCAGTTCGGCCCACTTCTGTGGTAATGGCACAAACGACTATAAATGTACACACAAGGCCTGCGTTTCTCTTTAAGACAAATAGTTTTTTTTTTTACATTGTCTTGGCAATATATCAAATACCACAGTATCAATATGTCCTTAGATGATCATCTATTATTGCTGCATTGTGACCTTTTATTGATTCGGTCCATGCATTGTTATTATACCACTTTGAGTTTCCGTGATGTAATGTCATCTCCACCCTGCATCCTGAGGTTTCGTCAGGCTGCAGAGGCTCTGCACATAGATGCTGTGTATGAATATTTGTGCGACAGGGTTGACGGCGAAGCTGCTGTAGTCGGTCATCAAGACGAGAAAAGTGACATGTAAACGGGCTCAAAACACCATTTCTTTAATCTGTCCCGATCCGCATCTGTTCCAAAGTGACATAGGTTCTTCCACAGCACTTCTTAGGTTCACGAGAAATTGATTTTATGATTTCTGGGTTGTCTTGATAACAAATTCACAAGCTGTGCTTAACATTCTCATAATATAATATCACTCTACAGGATTTACACGTATTCATAGGTCTCAAGCCCCCAATTATGGCTTTTTCATCAAGATCCATCAATGATTTTGTCGGAAATGAGGTTCGGGTTAGAAAACGATCAACATTTTCTGACCCCAAATGGATTCCTTTTCTCATCTGCACCACATCTCTGTATAGTGTTTCATGATCATTCAGAACATTTGTAGTTTTGTTTTTAAAGAAGCATATGAATTTTTTTGTCTCCTTTTTTAACTGAAGCTCATCTGAAAGCTTAGTGTCAACTGTCTTCACCTTGAAGGAATTTATGATCCTGACTTGTGAAACCAAAGTCTTGTCCTTTATGCAGCTCAGGCGCTGACATGTAGTTTACTCATTAACCTTTAACTTATTTGACTTTTATCCTCTCTTCCACATACTGTCCCACTGATTGCTGATAAAGGTGTGTTGCAGCAGATCATGATAAAGTCCCACAGAAGAAACAGCTACATTCAAACACTTCAAATGAAACCACCACTGCTGTGAATGATGTTCCAAACCCATGAAGGCGCAGATGAAACGCTCGCATGTGTTAAAAGTGTAATGATGGATGTGCAGCCTGAGCCTATATTTAATATCCAGTTTCACACAAAATGTGTTGTGTGTCAAAACAGTGTTTAAAGAGGAAGCAGGGTTTACCACATTCTTCAGTCACCTTGCAGAGAGACTTGCAAATGAGTGGGAAAACATGTTTTTCACACACGGATCCATTCTCCACCTGAAGTCTGTCAAACACCGTGATTTCATTCTGTTTCTGCTCTTTCCGCGGTACAATCTGACTGGGCACAACGTTTATTTCGTTTCTTATGTAACAAACTATATGTACACACACTGTAGCTGCAGGAAGTGCTGCTCCTGCTCACATTTGCTTTCAGGCCTGATAGAAACCCCAGCTGAGCCACAAACAGTCAAACAGTCACAGTACAAGTCAGAGTCATTTATAACACACAGTTAAAGTCTGAAGCACCTTCAGTTGCCTCTGTGTTTGAAAGACAGTAAACAAATGAAACTGCCTCGTTATACAGTGAAGGATGAATGTTTGTCGTGATCCAGCTTCGTATTTATCATAAATTCTGACTTATTAGAATAAAATAAAGTGTGATATTGCTGGGATTTAGCAGATGATACATGTGTGGATGGAGGCAACTGCATTGATATGCGTTTCCTTCGCATTAATGATCATTGTCCTCCTCTTCCTCACCAGTATTGTGTTGGACCGAAACAACAGGAAGATGCCGCTGGGTGACGACTGCCATGAGTGGAAAAAGAAGACCACAGATGTGAAGGAGCAGTATGACTTTAAAGAGATCCTGGGAACGTAAGTGTGACGCCGTCCCTGGCAAATATAAAGAAAATGTCCCGTGTTTCAGCTTTTGCATGACAGCGTTTTCACACACAGCCAAATTCAGCCTGGTCTGAATAAAGGATGCGTGTACATTTACATATGTGATGATGAATTTCGTGTGTCAGAAATACTCACTGATGAGTTTATCATGGGAAATCAGTTACTGGCATTTTCCTTTTGGGCGAAATGTGGAAGCACTCAAGCAAATTAAGAGAAAATATATACAGGAAGATATGTTTTCTTCTTGGCCTAATTATAACTGCAGAGTATAAACTCTTGCTTTTGCTTTAGATTTGTTATTAGATTGAAGTGGAAATGTCAAGTCCTCTGATCCTTGTTGGAATCCAGCTGCTGGTGCTTCGTCCTCTTTGGCTTGTGTTGTGTGTTTGTAGCCCTGGTCTCTTCAAAGGCGTCAGAGTGATGACCACCAGAGTCGATCTACTCAGAAGTTGGGAGTTTTCAAGTTTGATTGAAAACGCCTTATCCTACATGCTTAGAAGGGAAGTGTGAGGTGAGGCTGCAACATGCAACGGTACCACTAGATGTCTCTAAATCCCACACACTGTTCCTTTAATCCTCCGTAACATTACATTAGATGTAACCGTGTGAACACCAAGAATGGATTGTGTGGATTATCGAAAAGTTGATGTAAATCCAAGTTTCTTTTTTTCTCGAACAAATGGACCACCACCAGATGCCTCTAAATCCTACACATTCTGCTTCACATAGTTTGACTGATTTCTTTAATATCAACTTTATTCTAGAAATACATAATGAAAAGAATACATCTCATATTTTTTTAAGGTATACTTTTCCTACACATCCCTGCAGTATTAGCTTTGCCAGTAAAATATCAATCCCGTAAATCTCTCTGAGTTTTATGATCCTCTTGTGTCTGTTTGAACCGCGTCTAATTCCTGTTAAGGAAATGGAGTTCAGTTCGCAGTCAAGCAGCTGCACCAAGTATAACAACCACATAAATTTAGCACCGGGTCGAAACAACACCTCTGACACAGAGTCAACGAAAAGTCAACATGAAACACTGGTTAGAGATGACTTAACACTGAGCTGCTGAATTGGATTATATTAGACGGCTTGTTATTGTTACTTGGCACATTTCATTAAGTGATATCGCAAACTGATCAAAGGACGGCAGTAAATGTGAAGTTGTTGCTACAGCTAATTTAACTTGGCGTTAACCATTTCAGGGTTCGGTCTTTGTTTTCTGACACCTGCAGTGTGTGAGCTGTATTGGCATGAGCTCCAGAATTGTTGGAGTGGCGTGTGTGTGTGTGTGTGTGTGTGTGTGTGTGTGTGTGTGTGTGTGTGTGTGTGTGTGTGTGTGTGTGTGTGTGTGTGTGTGTGTGTGTGTGTGTAACGGGTGAGTGGCAGACACACTGGGTGAAAGGGGAGTGGCTGCTTTGTCACTGCAAGGCGCGAGTTTCATTTTCATGTTGAGAACAATAAGGCACAAGTGGATCAATGGGAACCATTTATGCACAAGACACAACACATTTACATAGACTACAATAGAACTGCAAAGGCCACAAAATGAATGGCAAAGGCAACAATGCAACAACGAACTGAACCACAGAACAAGTGCCAAGGCCACACAATAACTTTAGAAGGGACAACATAAAAGCCAAAACCCACAATACCACATGGACCAAAACTAACGTGAACAGCCACTGAAGTCCAGTCCAAACCCCATAAAACTCAGACGCAGTCACAGAATATTTTATAGCCAAGAAACCAGTAGTAACTAGGAGGTTGGGTTTGACAGTGGCACTGTACGGACACCACAAAGGCATACGTTTTAAAGGTACAGTGTGTAGGATTTAGTGACATCTAGCGATGGAGTTGAATGTTGCAGCTTGATACTCCCTCACCTCGGCCCTGTAGTAGCTTTAAGTTTGTCCATTCTGGGCTACTGTAAAAAAAAAAGTCTTGGCTGTCTCCTGGGAGAGGACCCGCTCCAGACGCACATAACGATAAAGGGCCCAATTTTTATACAGGAATTCATAGATCCTGGTGGTTATTCACTCATAATTCATCTATCATGGTCAGTTCAAATTTTGTTAATTAAATAATTGCAATAATTTCACCCAAATCGTACACACTGCACCTTTAAAATGGAGGCCGACTGGAGTTTAGCTTGGCCGACCGATGTATTAATGTAGCTTTTGTTGTGGTGCATTGCCCCGGTGTGGCTCTGTGAGATGTCCCATACATTTTGCTGCAGTTGTGTTATTGTGCCCCTTGGTCAGCATGTTGTGATGTACGAGCCCAACACAGCGATGCATCGCGGTGCCTCTGCTGAGACACGAGCTGCTGTGACTCAGCTTTACAGACCGGTTTCTCTGAGTCAGTGCAACCACAGATGAACACATGATGCTCTATTTGGACAGATGTGTTTGCACATCGATGTTTCAGCATGACGCACGTACTGCAGATTACTGCCGAGGTCTGTGGACCTGAAGGGGTGTTTCTTTATTTGTTGCCCTACTCAAACCGATGTTGTGTGGACCAATATCTGCCCACACTGTCACATCATGGGGACAAAATGAAAGTCTTTGTTGCGAGAATCATTTCATCTCCAGAGCTAGAGTGATGCTGCATGTAAGTGACTAGGATTCATTCTTGTAGCTTGATGTATTTGAAGTAGTCAGTCACCATGACGTGACCTTCCTCCTGAGTTAACTTGGTCCTTTCGTGTCTCTGCCCAGTTTCCCCAAAGCTCTGCGACTGCAATGTGGTTCCTTGTTTATTCTCCAAGTGCCTGGAGAGTACACGGCAGTCAAATTTCACTTTTAATCCCAGCGCTGTGTTTGCTTCATTGATCCTTAATCGCCCATGAAGACAGTCATGAGACAGGATGTTTATCAAAGGTGTCTCATTTTGAAAGCACATGCAGACACCCACATCCTTGTCAGTGTTTGATCAAGTTGTGTGAACACTGAGTCCGACCTGAGCTGGTTTTGTAAGGTTAGGAAAAGTGGAAAACATGTTTGGATCATAAGATTAATGTCAATTACACCCTGAAGAATGGCCACTTTGCATTTTACCATGCCTATGTTTCACTATATTTTTAATAATTGGGCATTCCCTTAAAAAAGAGCGACTAGGATTATATTATACATTTAGACTTATCTAAACATGCGTGATTACTCCTCCAAAAGATGTTATGTTTTTACCTCTGTCCATTTTGTGTTGATTGGTTTGTTTGTGGAAAGTTAGTGTGAAGAATTTTGAACAGGTTGCTGCTCAAAGTTCCACCAACAAGGTGGAACCTCGTCTCATGGGTCAATGAACAACCGGATCAATATTAGTGTGTTGATGTGGATCAGGTGGCTAATCCAGATTAACACACCAAAGTGGTGTCAGGTTCTTCACTACCCACAAGACAATTTTTGTCCTGATGTATCTTTTCCCATTTCAACTTGATCACTTGGTGAATATTGAATAGTTCTCGGTTTACAAATATAAAAAAATCTATAAAATGATATAAATAATTGACATTTTGTGCAGTGTGATCCAGTGGAAGGGTCTATTGGGCCCCTGTGGTGTGATGTGCTCTGGCGTCATCCAAGTCAAATTCACATTTAATGGCAAGAAGAGCAATATTGTAAGGTCCATCGTGTAGAACGTAGTGACGCCCACCGGTGAATGTGCATGTTGCGGCTGAATACTCCTCCTGGTGCTGCCTCTCTCAGGAGAAGCTATGGTAACCTGCAGTTCTCATTCAAACAGGTGCAACGCGACAGGCGGCTCAGAGCGGGCTGCTCCCCATGTAAATGTAGATCTCATGCGAGGGTGATGAAAACCACAATCGGAGCATCCTGTTGATTAAGCACTCAAACACGGCTGTCATTATTTTCCGTGTCCGCCAAGACCAGTAATAGATGTCCGATAAAATGCGATCTGAAAATAGCGTCTGAAACCTGACGTGTCGTATTTCTAGCCTTCTTTATGTTTACATGACAAACCATCGAGAGTGATGTTTAGGTGAATACAGCAGTATGTTATGAAGTGATACACTGTCCCTCTGTGTCCACCCGCCCTTGGTTCCGTGTGGAGCTTGTTTATGGAGAGATCACCAGCTCACAGCATCACTCAGCTGTGCGCCACATTCATTTTTGCCATTGCTGGATTGTTGTCTTGGTAACAACAGAAGACAGTTTCCATAATAGACTCAAACAGT
This sequence comes from Chascanopsetta lugubris, assembly GCA_016785325.1. Lineage (NCBI taxonomy): Eukaryota > Metazoa > Chordata > Actinopteri > Pleuronectiformes > Bothidae > Chascanopsetta > Chascanopsetta lugubris. The sequence goes on along the minus strand of JAFBJT010107931.1, from coordinate 61,479 downwards.
CTCTATGGAAACAAACTTTTAGATTTGCTATTAATAATCCAGCATCGGGCAAATTGCGGAACTTGCATCTCTTTTACAGAGAAATACTAAAAGATGAAGTACCTCACATGTTTGCTTTTTTTATAAATAACTCTTAGTGGCCTCCCCTCGGGGTTAGTTAGCATGTCCCTGAATAACTCGACAAAGCAGGTAATAGATAAAAAATACCATGTACAATGTATTTATACCATGTATGTGCTGAGTCATTTTCCTTGTCACAGGTCAGTGAACATTCTAAAAAAGAAAAAGCCCTCCCACATTTCTCTTGAGTCATCACTCACTGGCCTCTGCAAAGAAATGATGTTTCTTTGATGGGATCCCTTCTATGTTTACGATGTCCACTTGCCGTAAACATGTCCTCGTTGCGTCACAGCAGTTATTTCCCACATTTCATTCTTTGAGTCATCTGTCAGAAGTTTGTTTGTATTTAAACTCACAGACCAGTGCCATGGCTGTGCAGTCCGCAGCTGCTGCCTCATGTTAGTGTAATTAAACCAGACGGGGATTAATAATGCACAAACACTTTCACTGCAATCAACCAGAAATCCTCTCCCGTCATCCCGTCTTTTCTCATTTCTCTTACTTTCTGTAAATCAATCTATCCGTCCGTCCGTCCCGCCGTCCCCCCCCCCCCCCCCCCCCCCCCCCCCCCCTCTGACCCCTCCATCAGAAACCCAGCTCTGTTCTGGCTCCCTGTTCCCGCTGTCACCTGCTCTCTGGCTGTTTCCTGGCCTCATGCCGCGTTCACCATGCAACAGGCGTCCCAGTGCGTCCTGCCGCCCCTTTGATTCCTTGGCTCAAATTAAAGCCTTCATTACATACGGAGACACAAGCCAGGACACACATGACTAAGTTTCAGACTGAACGGCTGATCCTCCTCGGGATTAACGTCAAGAAAGCACAGTGCTCTATTTTTTTCCGTCGGAAAACATGGACCAAGTGCATTTCGGGTGCGGCTGACAAACAGGTGCGTGTATCAGACACAGTGGTTCAGAGGGTTTTTACTTTATTATCATCGTTGTGTTTTCCATGAAACTTCCTCGTGCAATAAAACAATTAGAGCAGCACATCCAGGGGAGTAAGATTACCCTTTACATCAAAGTGTTGCAGGAGAATCTGTAATGACCACTGAGGGGAACCCGCTTTGATATCAATATTATTGAATCATCCCATTTTTAGTTTCGGGTCTATATTCAGTCAGTTAACATGACATGAGCTAAATGATCCCATTTTGATATTTGGTTCCCTTGGCTCCTCTGGTCATTTCCTTTGGCTTCCTTTCAAGTATCGATCCACTCCCCTGACTCCGGCTCCATGTTCAGTGTGTCACAGTGGCTGGTTGTAGCTGAGGCGGTCACATGATCGGAAAACGGATATTTCCTGTACGTAAATGCTGCAGCTCTGTTATGTCAACACAAACAGCTATTAGTGTCCACGATGTCCTGTTCCCAAAGTTCATCTGCTGTTTCCACTGTGAGCAACCAGGCCTCAGGTCTGAGCCTGATGTGGTCACTATGAATCAATGTGTATCTGAATAATAATGACAATATTAACGATGGTGATGATTGTAATTAATTGTAATTATCATGATAATGATAATAATATAACCTTTTTATATGTATAATATATAAAGTGTTTTTCAACACAACATAACAATACATAAAACCTTTACAATGGAAATTATAACAATAGTAATAGTAAAACAATATGTAGCCTGATTATTAAAATCAATGTAGTGTATGTAAATAAATCTTAGCAGCAGAGGTTTAATGTGAAGATGAATTGGATCACTGCACTGTGTTTTGATAGGAATCTAGCCATTTCTATTCGTTCAGCCTCCCAGCCCCTCATGACTTGGTCTCAGTTGTTATAGATGTTGACATTTTCACGTGAAAAGTCTGGAAACGGCTCTTGTATTTTCCATCCCCCTCTTTTTCCCCACCATTCCCACACTCAGCCTCAGATGTGGAGATTTCTCCGCTGATGACAAACTCCAGAAATCGGACCATGTTGCCTTTTCCGACATTTAAATGGCCGCACATGTTCTCATGCTGCAAACAGTCGAGTGGGAAACTTCTGAGGGGTTTTGTCCCAGAATGCAGTTCAGCACTTCAGAGGGGTCGGAACAAAGATGGGAAAGAGTGCGGAAAACGTGGAGTAATCGTTCAAAATCATTAGTGCTGATGGATTGTTCCCGGACTGTCTTTGTCTCTCATGGTGACCCCAGCAGCCCAAGCACTATGTGGTCCTATGACCTGATATTGATTTTGGTGTGTGTGTGTGTATGTGTGTGTGTGTGCACGTGTGTGTGAGTTGCGTACATGTGTACGTATGGTACTGTGATTTAGAGACAATTAAAGGGCAAATACACACATTTGATTGTTTCCTGACACCTCGCATTTATTTTTGACCAGTACATCTTCATACTGAGCTCATTTAGTGCTTTGTATTTTCATTTGACAGGCGAGGTTCGAGGAGGTCACAAAGTTTACGTTCGAATCCACACACACACACGTTTGTCGGCTAATGACACGGAAGTTGCCGTCTGGGCTGAAGCTGGTTGTGCTCATCAGGAGAGGAACCTTTTGCTCCACTTGTTCCCTCTCACTCGTGCCCCTTGGCTACATTATAAAGGTTTTAACCGTGATTCAACACTGGTGTGACTGAGGGCTCTCTGTTTCTGAGTGGAAGTGGTTCAATAACTCAACACTCAGTGGAGAGCGTGTGTTTGTGTGTCAGCGTGCACATGTGTTATCTTGCACTTACATGTGCAAATGCACTGTGAAAGACTATATAAGGAACAACACTATATATAGGTTGTGTGTCTGCCGAAGTGTCGTATTAAAACAGTGATATAAACGGTTATATTTATAGTCCTCAGTGAAAAGTGTTGTACACATCCTGTTGTTGAGAGAGTTTGTTGGATTTGTGCGTTATTATATTTGCTGTACATCTTAAAGGTGTAATATGCAGTATTTGTTGGCGTGTCCTCATCAACACTGGCGATTGGTATGTGCACAACGTTCACTGTAAGAATGTTACATCAGTCACAGATAATGGAGAGGGTTCATTTTTGTAAATGCTCATAAAACATCGGTGTAATTATTTTGTAATATTTTTCTGCCCATGGATACGGATTGTTTCACAATATTTTACACTTGTGTTTTCTTTATTATTGGTGGATTATGTGTAATGTTGAGTAATCAAAAGTGGTTTAGTGAAAAAACTTGTCTGACCAAACTGGATGAATTGATTGTTTTATATTTTATTGTCATGGCCTTATCACACTATTTGTCCTCTCTTTGTGTTGAAGCTTTACAGAGAACAAAATAGAGGCATAGTTCCTAGATCCAGAGATTATTATTCATTATTGTGTGTGCTGGAGATATGTGAAGTTCGAGACAACGGTCAAGTAAAATGAGGCTCAAGACACAGCAGCGTTTGCGATGACTCACCTACAACAAGACGAGGCCTTTAATGGAAAATTATAATTCCGTGCAGCTGCATGCAGATGATCTGACCTTTCTCATTTTACATTTGACTTCATTAGAACCACTTTATTTTACCAGCTCCAAATGTCTGGAGTCTCTGGAGGGTAAAAGCACCAATGATCCTGCACATCAAAAGTGGAAAAAGTTAGAACGTTTCCAAACCTGTACGTTTCTCGGACTCAGCTGAACTGGCTAAAACAAATAATTTTCATCTTTTCCCTCATCAGTAGTTTGTATTCATGTTGTTCTTCTTCATCAGTGTGTCACTGATGAATCACTGATCACAAAAAATGCCAGGAAGAAGAAAAACTACAAGTTGCGGTGACAAGTACATCTGCTTTCTACTTTCCTGTTTAGTCTTGTTATTCAAAAAGACACTGAACAGTAAACAATGAGGTTAGTCTCTGTATGATGGAGACTAGTCCACAGTGAAGCCTACGTCTCACTTAGTCTCAGCTGCGTTTGCTTCGATTGGTGGTATCAGATAATGGATGGATGACAGTGAATGAGAAATCGCTCTTTGATTTATTAATATTATTTATCATCCAATAACATTAATCCTCACAGCGCCTCCAAATGTTTGCTGACTGACTGTGAGAGCGAGCGCCCGTCCCTCCGTCAACATGCTTTCATCTCGGCTCACAATCCAAACATGTAGTTGAGGTGTCGCCGACACTTGGGAGACCAGAAATAGGGTTTGATGCTAATTTTGCACACAGACCAACTTTTCCTGGGTGGTATTTTTAATTTCAGTGCCTGTCGGAGCGGAGCCAGAATCAAACGAATTGAAACTGATAACGGTTCAAACAAACGAAAACAGCCACCCTCCCGGAGCAGATGTCTCCCAGCATGAGAGCTGTCCCACTTCATCGGACTCCTCTTTCACCGTCCCTCTTTGTCTGTCATTAAATACAGTACTTTCATATTCGTGCCTCTTCATGAGTGAGATCTGGCATCACATTCTCGGCTGTCCTCCTTCTGCCCCCTCCATGTCTGTCCCACAAACCCAAAGTTCAACATTATCGTCTGTTTCTTGCTTGTCTTCACTTTTCTGTTTTTCCAAAAGAGTCTTATTGTGATTAAGCTGTTGGACGAAAGAGAGAGAGAGAGTGAGAGAGGGAGGGAGACAACATGTTACTGCATCTGTCCTTGTAATTCTGTCTCAGACACGATTAAGACCAAATGGAAGTTGCAACTATTTCTCCTCCTCTCTCTCTGCTCATATCGTCCCCCTCTTTCGTCCAACTCTGCACAAACGTTTTCAGGCGCAGGTCTAGTCGCCATAACAAGACGCGTTCCAGGAATAACTGGCGGAGATCGTTATTCGCTCCGCAGCCATCGAAACCAAAAAGTTTCGGTGTTTTATGGAGAAATCGACGACGTGGAAGCGAGTCCGACCAAATCCTGAAAATCCAGCCCTGCTTATGGCACCAAAAGCCCTTCAGCTCTGCCCTGACCTAATTTGTCTCAGCACAGCTCAGCTCAACATGGCATAGCCCGCAGTTCCTGGAAAATACACACACACACACACACACACACACACACACACACGCATAAATACACACTCTGTGTGGCCCTCTTATACAACTCCATCTGCAGTAAACCCCCACCCCAACAATTTCAAGTAGACTTATCATGTGCATCTTCCCACAGTCTCTTCTCTCATTCCAATAATCCCCTATTGTCCAGATCCTGCACACGACAGTACATCAGAGATCCACCCTCTGCTTTTCTCTCAGAAATCCTCAGGGAAGCTCGGTCTTTACTTTGCAGCTCAATTACAACCACTGGCACAATTTGATTAGGGACTTTTTTTTAAAGATTGAAACGGAGGAGAAGTCCGATTTTTAAAAATTCTCTTATCCTCGTGAAAAAAGGGTTAAAAGTTTCATTAACGTTTGGCGAGCAGACTGTTCACTCAGCATTTACCTTTGAGCAATATTATCCTCCCTATTTATCATATTTGCCCCCAGTTAAATGTCTCCATTAAGTCTTAGTCCAATATTTTTGTGGAGTTTTAAAAGTAGATTTACCTTGTTACTGTACTCAAGTAAATGTTGTGTGTACTCAAGGAAATGTAGTTTCAGATATTGTGACCTTTACTACCCCATCACGTGTCCGTTGTTATACTTCATGACATTGCAATACAGGATCACATTGTTATTTCAGCTGTGTACCTTTCTCTTTAAGCAATCAGTAATAAGAGTGGAACCACTTCACAAGTAACTTCACTGCTTCCTTCAACTCGAACAGAGATCCCCCAGTAACCTACACAGTGAGAAGGATTTACAAAGTGTTAAATGACCTGATGTGGTCAAAATACTCAAAGGATAAACTGTTACTGCTGCTCCCTTCAGCCTGTTTTTGACCGTCCCAGAAACATGCTCTGTTTTGAGGGGGCGTGTCGCAGGGCTGCTCCCTGAGCTGTCAGTCACCACCTCCCCCTCCCCTCACCCAAGTCTGCTCAACCAATGGTCTTCATGCTGTAACGTGGAGCTCCGAGGCTCCTCATTAGCTCTGAGGCTAATGTGGAGACGGTGCTCTGTCTGTGAGAGCGTGAAGACCACTGGCCGAGAAATGTAAGAGTGGCTGCCCTCCCCCGCCTTCCCCTTCCGCTTGACATGTAAACAAACGTTGATGACTCACAGTATCTGCCCATATAGGTCATTGACCCTTTCAGACTCACGCACAGATGAAAATCAATGCAATTTGAGACTTTGGGAAGATGGAGTTCAATCTCAACATGTATAGTTTTATGGAATAATATTTGTCCCTCTAAGTCTGCTCATGGACCCACCATTGATATTTAGATTTCGTATTCTCTCCGTGTTGTACAAGCTGTCGTACAGCGAGTTCTCGGATCATGAAAGTGGTGCGGTTCTCCATGCGTGGAGGGCCCACTGAGAAAAGATGGTGCTTTTATTTTTCAGGGCCAGTTTCACAGTTTGCCGTCTCTTAGCTCTGATTGGACCAGATGGTGCTTCCCCGTGTCTCTCTGACCTTTCCACAGTTACCATTTTGTCATCTGTTTACATAACTTCTTGACCAATTTCTCGAGAGGACAGATGGCGCGATCGCTGGTAACTTGATAAATGTAGGCTTTAGAAAAATCAGGAATCAAAATTAAGAAAGGAATTCTCCCAAGAGCACAACATAAGAGGAATGTTTCCAAGCGTCCTTTGGAAAACGTAAACATACTTTGTTTACTCGGCATATGTACTGTACATGTTTGTGTTGGCACAATCTTCTACGTAGCAGATGGCGAGAGCAGACACAAAGAGAGAGTGGACTAACGGGAGTGAAATCCCCCTTAATGCCGACAACATGTCTTAATGAGGCCGTTCTAACATGTGGAGAGTGGCTGTGATCACCTCAAAAACAAAACCACATCAGATCATCCTTCTTAATATATTCTTCAGTCTTTTCTACATGTTTGACACTGCAGTCTCAGCAGGGAAAAGTGGATGTTTTTAAATTAAATTAAAATAGATTACATTTTCTTTTCTTTCTTTATGGCATTGCATTTTAAAGATGTTATCAACCTCCTGCTCATCATTTATAGGTGATCATATTGCCGTTGCTGTGATCAAATCATTAGCTCTGTGATTCATTTACAATGGTCTGTTACTACACTTTTGTGTTTGTTGTGTGACAGTGAGCACCTCAGTCTGCATGAGGGCCCTTGGCTTTAGATTCCTCAGATGCACCATGAAGATATAACAAGACCAGGCCAGTAAAGACCCGATGTTATTGGGTCATATTCACATTTTTTGCCAGCTGGTTTCAGAACTTCTTGGAGCTACATTTCAACGATTTTCTGAACTAACATACTGTTTACAGGATGTTAATCCTGCTCCATCATCATGGTCCCAATTATATTTCTTTCCTAGTTTTGCACCAAAATTAAACAAGTTTAGTGTCGGGAATAGCTCGTTAAGACTCCATGCTAAAACTTGAACTTTCAAATTGTTCAAAAAGTTTCTATATTTATTTCTATTTGGTTTTATTCTTTTACAATGATTGATTTGAAGTGTGAGAAAAGTGACACATCTGACAACACTGTCTGTTGACCATCTAACCTCATGTTTTTCAGGCTATTGGCACAAGCTCAGATGGAAAGAGCAGCAGCCAAATACACACACACACACACACAGACATTTGTCTCTGAAGGACAGACACCGCCGCTACGGCACAAGCAACATTTCCAGAAACCGGCCTGAAAGACCTGAATACAGATTTTGAACACTAAGGCGCTAAAATACGCACCACCTCAATTTTATGTAAATATTTACTTTCTGAGGCTCCGCACATTGAACCTTTTGTTGCTGCATGTCCATATTTAACCACTTGTGTAAAGTGTTTGCACAGGGAATGTCTCCTCTGTTAACACACCCTGCTGTTTGGATAGCAGCAGGGAGCGTGTCTCTGTTGTGTTAAGTGGCTAATAATTGTGCAGCGTGCGCGTGTGTGTGTGTGTGTGTGTGTGTGTGTGTGTGTGTGTGTGTGTGAGCGCTTCCTTTCCCAGTAAATGGGCCCATCTCTGATGAGAGGGACGTCCTGTTAGGAGCAGGAACAGCTCAGTAAACACAGTTGTTTACCTAATAATAATCCGACCGAAACCTTTTTGTATAATCAAGCTTTCAGCAAACGACTCACATGACTCTGCACCCATCGAATGGATCATTCTCATCTGAGGCTGCATTGTCACGGTGAACCTTAGCCATGTGTTACTCCTTTTGGATGAAACCTATTAAACAGTGTGACAGACTGACTTTACTGTAATGTACTACAATTCTAGACTCTGTCTAAGAATGTCTAAACAATGTCATATTGGCATTTTCATAACCAACTACATGTATCATTTTTTTCCATTATGCTTGAATAAGCCCAGTAATGTATATTCGCATGAGTAGCGGGTCCTCCCTATGAGGGCCGCCATGTTTTTACAATAGCACAGAGTGAATGTACCAAACATCTTTTGAGCTTTAATGGCAACTGAGGGCTGCCACAGGTTCTCCTACATGCTCAGAGCCGGTGAGGGGAAGGATACAACATGCAACGTCTCCATTAACTGTCACCACATCTTCGACACTGCACCTTTAAGTATGGAAAGATTTTCAGTCGTCTAGGTCATAGTATCTTGAGACATAGTTTTTGGAAAGACTTGAGCCAGCTGTGTGCTTTGTACCACTTCTTCTTCTGTGGTCTGTAGAGAGACATTTGTGTGGAGTGAGATGTTCCTGCCAGTAGAAGACAGAGGAGAGGCTTTATGCAGGTCTGTTCCTCTGGTGGCTTCACTCTGAGTTTCAACTTTTTGGTCAAGCTTGTAAACTGAGCTTAATAACTCTCTGGCTGCAGTTACACGGTTCATGTCCCTTCTCTTCAAAAGAGCTGTGTGTTATCAATTATCCTTATCCCAGAATTGATCTCGGGGATAAACCAGTCACTTTTTCATTGGCAGATCCAATCGTATATGTCATTGTGCGATATTATAGTCAAATCCACTCGTTATACGAAGCAACCACACAGCCTCTTAAAATTTGTATTTGTAATAATTCTCTTATATCCAACACTCTCTCGTAATGATTAACGATATTACAGCACATAAAAGTGAAGCCAAAGTATTTCAGTCATCACGTGGTGGCCAGCGGCAGTATAACTCATAAACCCCACCTTTCTCAAAGAAACCTTCTCACTTGTGTACTTTATATTAAACTGCAGTTTGTCTTAGGACAGGGGTGTCAAACATGAGGCCCGCGGGCCAGAACCGGCCCCCTGCTGGTGAGGATGCATGTTGCAGCTGAACACCCCCTCACCTCATCCTTCCATTTCAAGCATGTAGGAGCACCTAGTCTTCAGTTATTAAAACTCAAAAGGTCATTTATTTCTCCATTCTGGGCAACCATGGCCGCTTCGGTATATTGGACCACTCCTAATGTTAATACAGAAGAGCTCATTCTCTTGTAATAAAAACAATAATTACATATGTCGGTGAATATACACTGCATACTAATTTTTTACTCAATTTCTGCCAATACTATATCGAAAGTATTTCTCTGTAAAGTTTGACACACTGAAGTACTTTAAACTTTAAACTTTCTTTGACCGACAAAGTTGACTAATTGGATCTGGAAGTTGGGTTCATGTTGGGAAACATTTGGGGCTGAATATCATCGTGCCACTCCGTGTGACTGTGGAGCAGATAAGCAGACGAACAGACTGCGAATGATCAAAGACACATTAGCTTCCTCAGATTTTCTCAGGCTTTGGTGTGAACCACTGTCGACACTACGACCCCCCCCCCCCCCCCCCCCCCCCCCCCCCCCCCCCCCCCCCCCCCCCCCCCGGTTTTGGGGGGACACCCCCCTCCGCCCCCACCCCCCCCCCCCCCCCCCCCCCACACACACACACACACACTCCCTCCCGGAGTCCCTGTGCCGTGGCTGCATGGAGAATGTCAACTAAATCCCCCAGATGCAACAGAGGAATTTGGAGCTCTGACAGCCTCCTCCACACAGCTGGATTCCTGCCCGAACTAATGGCCTCCGTGTGGCAGTTTAACTTTCACTGTGACATGCGAGCACAGCGCCTCACTCCCAGGACCATTGTGATCAGAGTTCCTGTTCGCTGTGAGGTTCATAACAACAAAGAGGCAGAGTATGTAGGTCACTTTGGCCGAAGTGGAATCGCAGAATGAATACGTGAGATGCTTTAAAGTGAGATGTCATTTCCAAAAATACATTCCAATATTCTTTTAACTACCCCTCCATACACACACATCCCCCCTCTTGGACTTAGATGTCTTAGATGTCATGTTTGTTTTGGGAGCACGAGTGGGATTTCTTGGATTCCTTCAATGCAGCGGTGCGGAAACGTCGACCTTAGATTTACATTATCTTTCTTTTTGTGCCGTGCCTACCAATATCAAGAACTTTTTCAAATGACCATCCTTTATTGCCTTTGAAAGAGGTAGTTGTTTGAATCAGAAGATCTGCTCTTAATATTGAAGGGAGAAGTGTAACACCGAGGTTTGCGATCGGCACATCTCCAACACTAGTCTCCATTCACACTGGTCGTCCATCCTCGTTCAGAATCGGCCTTTAATGCCTCTGTAAACACGCCTGTGCTTCCACTCTGTCCACACGCTCGGTGGAGGTTGCTGTTCCACACAAACTGGCAGCTGACACTCCACCACCAACACCATCACCTCTGCATTCAACACCTACAGGCAGCCTGCTCACACACACACTGATAAGATAAGGGTCCATACCAAAACAAAAGCCTTTGCAGAACCTGTATTGAAAGCAAAATATGAGGAAGCATGAAAAGGATCTGATGCACGAACTTCCCCGTCTAAAATATGGACCTGCAAACACTGAGTTATTGTTTGATGAGATGTTTATTTCTTGGCTTTGCATGGAATCAGAGTTTAAAATTTGCCCAGTATTTTCTTTCAGACTTTCAGACCTTTTTTTTCCTTAAATCTTCAGCGCTCCATACTCTGCTGCGCGTTTGGTCTTTAGATATCGTATCAGATTTGTAATGCTGCCTCTGGGTGCTGTCATATTCCAAATCCTGAACTGGCTTTGGCTGAGTGTTTTTAGCAGTTGCAGCTCAATAATAAAACATAATAAATAATAATAATAAACTTCATAAACATCTAATTATCAGTATACTGCTTTGCCTGTAAATATTCATTGCACATTGCAGTGTGTTACCCATCTATATTGGCTCGCGTGTCATTCGTAAGCGTAACTAGGGCATTCGTAAGTAACTAAAAAGAACTTTATTGATCCCAGGAGGACAATTCATAGAAAACCATGGCTGTTTCATAAACTCATAAATCTCATTGGTAAATTATGATTCACTAACAGCAGCACTGAGACGAGTATTTATACAGCAGCGCCAAGTGCAACAGATCAGCAGGTTCGAGGAGCAGAGGGTGATCAGACTTTCTCAGGAACTGTCATAACAAGTCACTTAAAAAACAACAACAATCCACTTCATCATGAAGATGTGGCCCCTCTCAGCGTTTAGCAGCCTGACAGCAAAGGGAACGCAGGAATGTTTGGTCTGTTCTCTGCAGGGCTGCGTAACAGCCACGGCCCGAGGGGATTACAAGAGATTCCCCTGGAAAATGCTGTGGTCAGACATATACAAGTACATTTCCTTCTGCTTTCTAGACCATCTGCTTCCTCCATGTTCTATCTCAATTAGTGTAATTACCAGTGTCTAACTTTTAAATTGCTTTCATGTTTACATCTGAAGTGCAATTATGGTTCAGCTTGGACCCAAGATAGCGTGCTTCTGTCTGAAAAGCAAACGCCTCAGATGTATTTTCTTATTATTCTAAATCCCCACTCTCCTACTGGATTGATGCCGTTGTCATAAACAGGAGAATGTCAAATCCATCTGTAACCACATGGATGCAGCGTCAAGGGACGTTTGTTTGAGTCGCTGATGTTTGCATTGTTTCAAATACTGGAACATCTCCCTCCCTGTCTTCATCTCTCTCATATCTCTCTACATATGTATACACAGTGTGTGTGTGTGTGTGTGTGTGTGTGTGTGTGTGTGTATATATATATATATATATATATATATACGTATATCCACACACTTGAGTGGCCTGCATGCCTTAAGGGTCTGCTACTGTAAGTTAACAGATCCCAGTGAGTGGAGCCTCTCCTTCTTGTTTACTGGACCAGGAGACACAGTGACGGTGAATTATCTCCATTCGTATGGCATGAAAATAACAATATTATTGTGTGTGTGTGTGTGTGTGTTTTAGTGAGACTCTGACATTACCAGACAAAACTGTTGCTTGCACCGAGTAAAAGTGATGTTTCGCAGGTTAACTTTCAACAAACTCTCAGGTGTTCTAAGAATGTTGCATGCTGTCATTGCTGTTGTCTTAAAGTAATATTGAAAATATACAATTGTAGCACATTGCTTTACTGTTTTGGCTCCGAGTCAAAAATCCCTGGACCTCAGCCAAAGCACCAGAAGCCACAAGGAGTGTCTCCCTTTTAAATAGGTCATGGGAAAGTACTTAACTGCTTCGACTACTTTTCTCACTAGACTTTTGATTACAGCAGATATAGAAAGTCATGAGCGAGAGGAGGGGGGTCAGGCCATTTCAGTTCAGGGGCCACACACAGGTCAATTTGATCTCAAGTGGGCCAGAGCGAGACAATCATAACATGATGACCAGTGAACTACTCCAACATGTTCCCTTTTTTTTTCGTGCAAAAAAGCACGAATACATTTTGACATTGTTCAAATGTAATAAAGTATCTTTCTCCAAAACAATATGAACAACCTCCAACATGAACTACTTTTACTTTGATTGAAAAATTGCAGTTGTCCTGGTGGTTTGACATCACCACTTCGCTACAGCCGAACATATACGGTACTAAAATGTGAAGGATGAATATTAAACACATTTATTTATGTCCTATATGCTGCCCTTGTCTTGTTGACCATTCTAGGTGCTTTACAGCACCGTTTTTGCCATTCACTCAATCACACGGTGAATCTAGTATGTGCTGCACTGTTCTCTATGAGATCATGGTGCAGTGGGTTCTTGCCCAAGGGCATCTCAGAATGGAACGCAAGAGTGTGAAAGGAGACCTATTTTATCTATTTTTGGGTCATAACTATTCATTTATGTCACAGCAACTGCTCCACCTCCTGTTTTCACTTTCTCCCTGAAACACTCTAAAGAGCTGATTTGGCCATGCGACCCAGTCTCCTCCGATTGGTCAACTGTTCCTATTCTGAGTAACCTACAAAAGAGATTTAATGGTTGGAAGCTGAGGTCACTGGTTCAAAAATCATGCCGCAGTCAAACACGGATGCTCGGTGTGGCCCAATGGCAGAAAATATCCCATGACCCATAATTCCGGATTAACGGTTGATAATGACATGACAGATTTAGTCGACTGACAGTAAACTTGATTGGAAGCTGCTTCGTAGCGCGGTCCACAGGATGATGATGTACACAGTCTGGCCCATACACTCGGTGTGTGAGCGTTGTGTGGTCGAGGCATCTCATCAGAATCAGTTGTTGGGCCTGTTTCAGAATCGGTGTCTGAGATGAGCTCAGATCTGATGTGTTTGCTTCCAAATCATCCCACCACACTGAAGCCTCTCCAAAATTTGACTCAGCTGCAACTCAGAGGCTCCACGAGGAGGCTGAAGTTAAAAATAAACACTGTCTGGAATCGGGCGGACAGAATTCTTCCAGCCCTCACACGCGAGGAGCCAAGTTACCAGCAAGTTTCGATCCATCGTCAAAACTGGAGTTGTTTTTTTTTTCCTCTTCTGCTGCTTCAGCTTTAGATGCACATGAGGGAATGTACTGATGCATGGAAGACGGAGAGACGGACTGACCTTTGTGTTTGTGTTTCAGGGGAGCGTTCTCCGAGGTGGTGCTGGCCGAGGAGAAGAGGACACAGAAGTTAGTGGCCATCAAATGCATCCCCAAGAAAGCCTTGGAGGGCAAAGAGAACAGCATTGAGAATGAAATCGCCGTCTTACACAAGTAAGTGAATGAGCTGCCGCTTGACATTAAAGGTCCAGTGCCTGAGATTTGAGTGTAAAATGTATGAAATGTTCTCATCGCCTCCGAATGAGCCCTTTATTTTTACACCAAGAGCTGAGGTGTGCCCTACGTGTTGAGATCCCCTCTCTTGTAACCTGGCTGATCACCATAGTAACAGGTGGAGCTTTGCTGCGCCTCTGTCACCGAGGGCAGATGTATCACTTGGTTACACCAGTCTGGTCCATGGTAAAACAAAACAAAACAATCACTGATTTCATCTGCATAATCTTCAATCTCCACATAATAAAGAAACCGAGGGGTGAAAGCATAACCTCCTCCCACAGAGCTAATAACCACAATGTTGAGCTTCAGCCTGCTTCTGAAATCCTATCTACAAGCTCAGAGATGGTTAATTTTTCATCACTGCATCTCTGTTACTGCATCCAGTTTGTTGTATCACATTACCACATATCATACATGTCATAGTGTATATGACTGTTGTCGTGTAATCTACCCGGATGCATGTAATATGCATCATATTGAACTTTGCACCGGTCACCCGAACTGTCTCAATTTGCATAATATGCATATTTATACGGTGATAAAAGACTAGCCAGTGTTAAAGGGCCGTTGACGCCACCGTCACTGTCTGATCCATGTTTGGGAACAGTACTGGGATGTTCTGAAAATACTTTTCAGTGGAACTGCTCTCTGCTGAAGAAGTAGTTCCTCTGAAAACAGGTTTCAACCTGACTATGTCTATAAGGGTACAGAGTGGTCTATTTTGGGAAAAGGAATGTGAATAGTTGTAATTTGTGTTTGATAATCATCCAGATGTATGAGTGGTTCTTTTATTTACACCAGGAGCAGATCCCCTCAATGAAGGAGGCCATGTTATTACAGTGGCCCAGAATGGACAAATTAAACACCCTTAGATATATTAATAACTGAAGGTTGCTATGGATTCACCCACATAAATGGAAGGGAGGGGTGAGCTAAGGCGATCAGCTGCAGCATGCAACTTCACCACTAGATGTCACTAAATGCTGTATCAAATCTCACTTCACAGCATCTTGCAAATGAATCCACCTATAAATCATATTGGCGCAACAAAATTTGAGATCATTCTTGTGATTTTACACAGACAATGTGCTGATTTTGTAAACGCAGGTGAGTCTGTCAACAAAGGCTCAGATTGACTCCCTTCTTTTTTGCCGTTCGAAGAAACTCTCTCACCCCACTGTCGTGCTCCTGGCGAATTTAGCGTTATATTGTGAAGTTAACAGCCCAACCGGGTTCATGGCCATGCACCGATATGTGGAAGGTCAACGTGCCACTGGAAGCGAGGAAGGAAATAATGTCATCGCTCGGGCTTCAGTCGCTGTCAGCTGGAGCCGATACTTCTGCCCAGTCATTTCAGACAGTCTGCAGAGCCAAGGCTGATTCAATCCATTTCCATGGCTGACAAAATCCAGATGTTATTAAGTGTCTCCACCCGTGGAAGAGTTACGACCATTTTATTTTAGCTGCCTGAGATCATGGTGCAGTGTATCTTGTTTTATGCTCTGCCCTAAAACCTGACAATACCAATGATTCACCTTTAACCCCGGTCTCCTGCCGCATAGTGAATTTCACCCATAAAACCGACTACGCGCAGCCGCTCTTTGTTGTGTTTGTTCACTGCAGCCGTGGCCGAGGGGTTAGAGGAGCTGTCCTCTATCCAGAGGGTCAGAGGTTCGACTCCCACCTTCCCCATTCTGTATGCCGAAGTGTCCACGGGCAAGATACTGAACCCTAAACCGTCCCGCGGATGCAAAGCGCTGCCGCTAGATGCGGAACACAAACATTTGTGTGACTGGGTGAATGTAAACTGCGCTGTAACGAGCTCAAGACCTGATCCACGCTTTATAAAGACGAAGCATTCACCTTCTCTCGCCACCTGCACCCGGCCTGTGCTGTTTAATTACATTAGGACAAAGGAGAGGGACCATATCACTGCTGCTAATTGTAGAGTACTTCAAGCATATTTCTCTTTAGATGTGGGGGAATTATAGGCAGTGGTGAAAATGGCTGATCTACATCGGGTCCAAAGTTATTTTTAGAGCTCTTGTTGCCACGGTTACAGGACACACACACACACACACGCGCGCACACAACTCAGGCTAATAGACAGCGATGATTCCTCCTGTGGTGGGCACGGTGGCGAGGGAGCCGTCGGGGCTGTAGCTCATAGTTTGGGTGTAGTTTTGGACAAAGGAACTGAGGTTGAAAAGTTGGCCTCTCCCACACTGCTACGACTGTTTGATTGGATACGCGGCACTGAGTGTGGTCTGAGTGATGCTAACACGGTTTGCTTGAGGAAAAATTGTAACCTAGCAACAGAAAGAATGTTGTGATGTTATTGTATAGAACATAGATTTACTGCCCCAAGATTCAGTTTCACAAGTCCCAGACACTTCTTTTAAAGGTGCAGTGTTGACTGTATGATTGTATTTTCACCCCCAAATGAGCCCTTTAATGTATATTTACAGGAGTAGGTCCTCTCTATCGGGGCCGCCATGTTTTTACAGTAATCCAGAGTGGACATACTAAACATCTTCTGAGTTTCACTGGCAACCGAGGGCCACCATAGGTTCTCCTGCCTGCTCAAAGGGGAAGGGTGAGGTGAGAAATACAACATACTACTTCACCAAAACGTACTCACTGCATCTTTATTTAAAATAAATACGCCGGTAATGACGTAGTAAACTATTTCTGAGATACTTGATCGCCCAGCACACTGCAAAAAGAGTGACTTCAACTGGAAATTAAATTCACTCTTCGCTGTGCTCGAACTGCAGTGGAATAGGAATTAAGATTAAAGGTGGGAAAAGATTTGTTTACATAACGAATGAAATATTTTCTTTATATTTGAATCATGTCAATACATTTCAATTCACGGCCTGATGGTGGAGTCAGTGATGGGACAGATGCAGCCAGAGATCAAGCCCACACATGGCTGCTCCTCTTCCTCCCATGAATCCAGACTCAACGTTAACTCCATCACAGATGTGACTAACTCACCCCCTCTCTGCTGTCATGTGCTTTCATCTCAAGTGGTGAAAACAACTGTAATCAAATCATCACATTTATCAGGGATTCACACAGGCTTAAATTGAAGTCAAATGATACAGATAAGCTGTTATCGGGAACTGAATGAATGTCTCTTACACGTGTAAGTTCCTGTGTTTGCTAAAAATGTGGTTTGTGTGGAATGTTTCTTCACTTCTTTCAATTTAAACTCTCAACATTCTCAGGATGTTGAGTAAGAAATGCTTCGAGTTCCACAACTTCCTTCCTGAAAGAGACAAGAGTCTCGTCTCATGCTGGATTTTTTAAAACAATGGTGTCTGAAGAGAAAAGCATGATGACAAACACTGACCTTAGTCCAACACAAGACATGACACAGTTTCTGAACGGTGAGGTTTACTGTTTCAGCCCTGAATCCTTCAGGCAGTTACCATGGTGATTGGGTTGATACTGCGTTTTCCAAGACACAGGTGTGGTAAGAGACTTGTTCCAGAAATCATATAAAAACACACACGTTATAGAATTTGTTAACAAAAGAAATGAAGATAATAATCAGTGTTGTTTTCATGAGTGTCTGATCGTATGGAACTAAGAGTTGTTTGTTTAGTAACTTCAGCATGAATTATTTGCATCTACATCATACTCTTGATGTAATGTATATGAATTACATATAGTAAAAAAGTGTTTTCTTTGACGGTGAATTTTAGTTAATGAATCAAATTGTTGAAATGTCATTTGATTGAATCAGATTAAATGTGTGTCTAAAATGCAGATGTTTTATTATAAATTTCCCTTTATTCTATCAAATCATATTCAAACTATGTGATTCATCCACATTAATTAAGTGTGACAGAAAACATTTATTTGGATGTGACCCTTTGCCTGAGGCTGCCATTTTTATACAGTTACAAGCCTTTGTATTTGTATCGTATCTGAAGTCCAAACTAGATTCCCCTGAACACTTGGAGGGGAACGTGGGATGAGTGACACTCACTGGCTTGGCTGCTAATCAACAGTGATGGGAGCGTAACAACCAGGTGGACCAGCTCATTTATTCACTCGCCACTGAGGCGGGACTGTGTTGTTCTCCTCATCCTGCTCAGTGTTGGAGAAATTCCTCGACAACTGACAATAGGACAAATGTTTATGACCTTTTCTTCAAGCGGCTCACCGAGGTTCACAAAAACACTCATTTGAAGAGTGGTGCACGTTGATCTGAAGCCTCGTGCAAACCAGGCTCCATTCAGCAAATCAATCAATTTCAATATATTTGTGCTCATCTGAGAAACTCAGAAGCACACATGTTCAAGAAGCAGCCGTTTATTTATTTATCTTTGCCAAGTCCCTGATACAGATGTTTCATGGTTGTCACCGCTCTGCGCTAATGTGCCGACATCCGTGCTCCGGTGCCCTGTGAGAGCCACGGGCGCTGACAGAGGTCGACAAATGACTCACCAGCCCCCGACGGACATTTCAGTGCTCACACTGATGGTCACCACTACACCACCACCACCACCACCGTCCGCCCATCTCTGTTCATCACCCGCACTAACACACCTGCTCGGAAATCCATATCAGACCGATCATGCATCTGACCTTCTCTCATCGTGTGTGCGTGAAGTGTTCACGCTCCAGCTCGTTCGCCACGTGCCTGTCTGCCCTCCCGGCAGCTCTAATCCATCTTTCATCCTTCACTGGGTCCATCGCTAAGCAGATGAATGAAGGTCTCCATGCATTGTTACAATCTGTATAAGACTCATCACCCTAATCCAGCGTGAGCCGAGGCCAACACACACACACACACCTGCGCGTAATGGGCTCAGACGTGTGTCTTTGTGCCGATGAGGCTACACGATGCCGTGCAGCGGCAGAAATGAGGGGATGTTGAAGGCAGCTCGTGGAGCTCCGGTCTTGATCTGGAGGAGTCATCATCTCACCCCTGTCAGTGCACCCTCAGGTCTCAGGGGGCAGCAGATCACAGAGTTGAGCCAATTAGGGAGCTGCATGCCACCACACAGCGCAGCCACATATACAGCGTGTAAACAGTACACGTGAGCATTGGAAGCGGTTGCACATTGGGCACATGCACCGACTGTCACGACCAGAGGTATTCCGTTAAAGGTGCAGAGTGCGGGGTTTGCGCGTTTCAGCCGAATACCGCCGACTTCACCCTGCACTTTGTTGCAGGCGAACCTTCGATTGTCATTAAAGGTGCATTGTGTACGATTTTGGTCATTTTTGTCACTGCTAAAAATATTACAAAACGATTACATACTGACAGTTTCATGAATTTATAATCACATTTTTCCATTCCTTCCCTAAAACGAGCCCATTAATGTATATTTACGTGAGGAGGTGGTCCTCTCCGGGGGCCGCCATGTTTTTTACATTGGTAAAAGTGGACGTACTAAATGTACTTTGAGTTTTAATGACAACTGAAGTACACTCTCCTGCATGCTCAGAAGGGTGAGGTTGAGGTGATGGATACAACATGCAACTTCACCTCTAGAGGTCACCAAATCTTAAAACTGCACCTTTAAAACTCTAATCTGTTTAGCTCATTTCTTCTTGGCCACTGTAAAACCAGCACCTGCTCCTGATGTTTATATAAAGGGCTCATTCCAGGGTAATGGGAATGACGGTGCACATTCAGCTATAATTATTTTCTAATTCCATGAATGCCAAGGTAAATTGAAAAATGTCCACTAACCCCTTCACACTGCACCTTTAACGGGAAAATGTAGAACCAAATGAACAACTTCTCATCCTCTCCCTCTTGGCAGAATCAAACACGCCAACATCGTGTCCCTGGAGGAGATATTTGAGAGCAAATCACACCTCTACCTCGTCATGCAACTGTGAGTATTCGCATATGTGGAGTTTGTGTGTGTGTGTGTGTGTGTGTGTGTGTGTGTGTGTGTGTGTGTGTGTGTGTGTGTGTGTTTCATCTCCCCCTCCCTACATGTCACACACCATTAATTGCACTCTGCAAGTCACTGGCGTGTGCACACGCTAACGTGCACACACGGCAAACAGTGTGCCGTGCCCACTCATGAGCAGCAGTGGGGAGTTTGCCCTCACACCTGCAGCCTGTCGGCCTCCCGCCCACCTCAGCTCCTGAAATGTCAGAGAGGGAGAGAGAAGCAGAGGAGGAGCAGATCCGGATCAGCAGAGCTGTTCACACGGAGACTGCTCCCTGTGTTCAGCACAGTTAGTGGGAGATGCGAGGAAGACACGATGAAGGTGGAAACAGGAGGGGAATGAATGCATCTAGTCTTCCCTTGGATTCAAGGTTTTTACGCTCACCCAGTGCTTCGTCAGTCTGATGTTATCATAACATGAAAAACATGGCGGAATGAGATGGAAAGATGTAAATGAGACGAGGGGGAAAACTAGATTAATAATTGTCCCAGCTTTTGAAATCACCTGATTGTTACGATGCGCAAAGATGGGTTTCCATCCGGGATTATCATGTTATATTTTATGCTGTTATACATTATGCTTTATAAATGATACAAAATGCTACTTTCAATATCATGATTTATGATCTAATACTTTGCCAAACCAATATACTTAATGATAGCATATAGTACATCACAACACGATATGATACCATGACCTTTCGACACAATACTTAATGATATATGATATAATACAATATGATACTTAAAATGCAATATCACCCTAACCCATATCCTGCAGTATCATGAGATGTGTCCTCAGGGAAGTACATTGTAGGCTCAGTGGTGCCTCATACATCACGATCAATAATTAAATCTACACGCAACTACGTCATTGTTAAAGCAATACGTAGAACAGTAATTCACTATTTAGTGTTTATTACTATTTCTCTCTGTTTTTCTATTTCTTGATTTGTTATTTGTTTATTATTTGTCCACCTCTCCACCTTCTCTATAAATAGTATAAAGTTAAGGCAGATGAATGTCAGGTGACTATTGAACCAGGGTGAAGGTTAGAGTGCAAATCTAGAGGAAATCAATTGTGTGTGTGTGTGTGTGTGTGTGTGTGTGTGTGTGTGTGTGTGTGTGTGTGTCTCAGAGATTAAGATATCAAGGAGCTCAAAGCAACACTCCCTATTTGACAGTGAAACAGAGTGACATCTCCCTCTAGTGGTTGAAACCCCTAAGAACAAGCTGCCATGACCGCTCTTTATGAGATATGTGGTGCTGTGTGTGTGTCACCGCCTGTAATAAACAAGTGTGTCCCTCTCTTTGGGTGCCAGGGTTTCTGGGGGGGAACTCTTTGATCGGATCATCGAAAAAGGTTTTTACACGGAGAAAGACGCCAGTAAACTCATCCAGCAGATTCTGGATGCTGTGAAATACCTTCACGACATGGGCATCGTGCACCGGGACCTCAAGGTCAGTCCAGAGGCGGGGCTTTCACTTTATTGCAACCTTAACAGAAAGTGAGCCGACTTCACTTGTTGTCTTTGTTTTGTTTTGTTTCCTCTGCAGCCTGAGAACCTGCTCTACTACAGCATGGAAGAAGACTCCAAAATCATGATCAGTGACTTCGGCCTGTCTAAAATTGAGGGATCTGGTAGTGTGATGTCGACGGCCTGTGGGACACCTGGATATGTTGGTAAACAACAACAACAACAACATGAACCCAAGAAAAATCAGTTATCAGATCCCTCTTTTTTTTTTTTACCTTGGCTTCCTGGGTTTGACCCCCCGTTTGGTAGTGCGCTTCGGGCGGTTGCTCTGCATCAGGGTGTAAAGTGGGTTGTCCACTAACCAGGAGGTCGGTGACCAGTCCCAGTCCTCCACATTCCATGTACTGATCTAAATCCCAGATTGCCCCAACAGCTGTTCTGGCAATTAGTGAAGTGAACAAGCTCCACATATACGCACATGCACATATACACTGAGTGGTAATGTGAGTGTGTGAATGGTGAAAACATGACTGTGCAGTGTGTGTGTCATCGAGAAGCTACACAAATACAGACCATCCCGCCATGTGCCATTTCTGCTGTTGGCATTCAATCATAATAACAAGAAGAATATCTCAACTCAACTCAACTTTATTTATAAAGCACTTTTAAAACAGCCACAGCTGGACAAAGTGCTGGACATAAACAGAATAGCACATATGACATAAAACATAAAAACAGTATAAGAACAATGAACGATAAGAGATAATAATGTTAAAACAACAAAACACTAAATCTATCTGACTAATGTTGACCCATATACAAACACACATGTATGTTGGTTGCAGTCTATTGCAGCCTGATGAGTCGTGATGCAGTGATATTGACCTGAAAAGGATGTTACTGGCGTGTCTGACCTTGTTCTTTTGTCTTCCAGCCCCTGAGGTGTTGGCCCAGAAACCCTACAGTAAAGCTGTGGACTGCTGGTCCATCGGCGTCATAGCCTATATTCTGTGAGTCCACCTCAAAGACAAGGACGGACAGTAACTGACTGACGCAATCTGGGTTTAGTTCTACATCAGAATTGCGTTGCGATGTTCATTGGTTGCGGTGCTATCAGTGAAACATGACACCGTTGTTGTTGTTGTTGCCGCAGGTTGTGTGGTTACCCTCCCTTCTATGATGAGAATGATGCCAAACTGTTTGAGCAGATCCTGAAGGCGGAGTACGAGTTCGATTCTCCGTACTGGGACGACATCTCTGATTCTGGTACCGATCCAATATTTTGTATCTGGTGCATAATTGTACTTTTTTTGTACAACGAATTAAACCGTCACTGTCACACCACTGACTCAGCAGATCAAGAGTTTGACGATCTTTATTTTTTTCACCACAGCCAAAGATTTTATCGTCCACCTGATGGAGAGAGACCCCAACACTCGCTACACCTGTGAACAGGCGCTGCAGCATCCCTGGTGACTCCGCCGCTTCTCACACACACACACAAACACACACACACACAAATCAAGGTGCTCAAACTTTGTTGATTTTTCTGTTAAACAAGTCTAATCACATGACATGTCTTTTATTATTCTACACCCAGGATTGCTGGAGACACGGCTCTGGATAAGAACATCCATGAGTCCGTCAGCGCTCAAATCAAAAAGAACTTTGCTAAAAGCAAGTGGAAGGTGAGTCAGACGAAACATAACATAAAATAAAATTTAGAAAATCTTCCTTAAAGTTAAAGGCGCAGTGTGCACAATTTCAGTCCTATTGTCACTTCTAAAAATATTTTTAAATAAATACATCCATACCTTTTTAATGAATTTATTATCACTTAGATGTTTGATTTTTTTTCCCCCATCAACCTTAAATGAGCCCAGTAATGTCTCCACGGGGGCCCGCCCTGTTTTTACGGTGGCCCAGAGTGGACATCTTTTGAGTGTTACAGCCGAAGTCTTCCATAGGTTCTCCTACATGTTCAGAAGGGCGAGGGTGAGGTGATGGACACAACGTCACCTCTAGAGGTCACCAAATCGTACACACTGCACCTTTAACATCTTGGTCGCGTCTGCGGCCTCTCCTCTGCAGCAAGCGTTCAACGCCACCGCGGTGGTCCGCCACATGCGGCGCCTCCAGCTGGGCACCGGCCCCGAGGGACCCAACCCCAACCTGACCAGCCCGTGTCGGAGTCATCTGCTGCTGCCGGAGGAAGAAGGTATCGGCCTTGTGGCCCCTTTTGCGCTGTTACCCCTTATCTCGCCCACACGCCGTTCTGAGGAGTTGCAAATATAGAAACATGTGTCACGTGCGCTGATAACACGTTTCGTCTGTCTGTCTCTCAGAGGCCTGTACGGAGGGAGGCTGCTCCCAGGCCGCAGACAGCGGGCCTGCCGACCCCCTGTCTAACTGCACGTACCGCTGCCACCCGACCAGCAGGGTGTGATCTCTGCGCCTGCTCCACTCGCCTATCTAATCGGTCCCACTGACTTTCCAATTTTAACCCCTGCGGTGAAAAAAACAAACAAACCAGAGGCACCACCCGCCCCATTTTCTGGTTGGGAACAACGTGTCGTTCCAACCTGTCGCCTGCAGGGGGAGCAAGCCTGTCCTGCCTGAGAGGGAAGACAGAAGGTGGATGGAAAAACAAGGGAGGAGGTGGAGGGAGACTTGGTGGCAGTGATTGATGATGATGATGATGATGATGATGATGAAGAAGTAGCAGTGTGAAGGGTTTTTGTAGACTGGGCTGGTAGTTTGGTAAAAGCTGAGGTGATGAAGAAGAAACGATGGAGGTGAAGATGAAGCTCCTCCTCCTCCACCAGCTTATCCGGTGGATTATTTTCACTGCAGCGGGACAGAGCTTGTTGGACAATGTTTTCATTCATCTTTTTATTTGTTTTTTTGTTTTTTTTAAATCAACACAACTCTTTGTTTTGTTCTATTGCTCATTATTATATATTATAGAAGTATATATTTGTGTTGTCTTTTAAACCTCCTACTGTTGGACGTAGTAGTGTGAATCCAGACCACCGCCCCCCCCCCCCCCCGATGATAAGGACATGGCGTTTGTAGCAGATTAGAGTTAAATTGTTAAAAACTGCATTAGAACTGTCCTAAGTCTCACCTTAAGACAATCAGTGACAAGATAGTCAGTGAAATCTCCTTCTATCCACTTTTTAGCCTCCAGTGAGGTGATATTGCATTTCCATGCAGTAGTCCGGCTTTTCAAAGTAAAAGGTGTTTCCCCATTTTCTTTGTTTTTTAACTGCAAACTTCTTCAGTGACTCGAGCGCAGGGATAAATCTTTGTCTGAGGTGCCTTTAGGGTAAATATAGAGTAAACAATGGGTTATTTTCAGGTACCGTCAGATATGTTTATTTGTCTTTTTTAGCTTTAAAATGTTGTTTTTATGCTTTTTATGTCTCAGAGGTAGATGTTGTAATCTCAAACGGGGGGACGCTTGTGGCTGAAAACACTGAGAACTTCAAACAACATTAAAAGACAGGGACTTCATAGAATTATGTTTTCTGCACCTAAGTGCATCATTTATCTATTTATCTAGACATGTGCAAAACCTGTGGTCATGTACATGTGAATACAGTTTAAATTTGAAAAATGACTCTTAGCTGATCCTCCTTATTCAGTAAACTGCTGTCAGTAGGAAAAAAAACCCAGAAAAGCAAAGAAGATACAGCCACAGCTGTTTTGATCATCGATGAATCTGTGGATTATTTGTTTGATTCCTAAGATTAAAAGGACTGATCCAGGATTCATGGTGATGAAAACCACCATGTCATCCGGAGCACTCTTTCAAAGAACATGCAAATGAGCATAATCCAGCTTTGTGTGCTACAGAAGGTGCAAAAACATTGTTTTATAGTGCAGTTTAGTTCATTGTGCATTGCCAACTTTTAATCATCGACTCCCGCCGGCGAAATCTATGAGACATTGCAGCCCTAAATCTAACTTCGATTTGCTGCAGGATTTCAGAATGTCAACTTGCATCACACTGAACCACTCCTTCTTTGCACTGAGCACATTCTTTCATCATTGTCTCACTCACTCTGCTCCAAGATGTGGCGGTGTGGCTTCTTTTATTGCTTTTATAAAGATTCCTAATTGATTCAGTGGAGAACGGCACGGAGAAACAGATGTAGAGGAGCTTTACACACATTTGTGGGAGACCTCTGGGCCCTTCACACAGCCGTCCTCCATCGGGCCTGTGTCCAACCCCTCATCCCTCCATCCTCAACCTGAGTAGGATACAGTCTCCCGGAAAGAATCTCCTCTCTGCCCCAAAGTTGAGCGGCATCGATGTGACCGGGTCTGTTTGCATGAAACCTGTGAATCCCTGAGTTTTAAAGTGCGTCGGCTCCGTGCAGTGGTGATGAATTTAGCCATGTGGTGACAGAGGAGGTGTTTTGATTCTCCGTGAAATGCTCACGCGGGTAAAAGTGAGCAGGAAACGTCGCGGTGACGAGATTTCAAAGTAAAAGCCCGCTCTCTCTGTCTCTCTCTCTCTCTCTGTCTCTCTCTCTCTCCTGTATTTGAACAGTGTCGTGAGTGGTGACTGCAAACCGTGACGCTTTCAGTGAAAGATGTTCAGTGTCGACTCTTTGTGTTTGCGTCATGACTGGGCCGTGACAAAGAAACTGGGCGGTGCTGCGCAGGAAGTGCTCAGTCATCATCTTCCCAAGCGCATGTTAATGCGGACGGACCCATGATACCATGACTCGTCATTTCTGCTGCTTGGACTCGTTGCCACAATTATGGCTTCGTCTCTCGCGCTGTCATGTTGCTCCTGTAACTTCTGATGATGATGATGATGATGGTGATGATTACTACTTTAAAGGTACAGTGCGTAAGATTTAGTGATATTTAAAGCATCATGATGCAGCTTTGCACCTTTACCTCCTTTCACCCTCCATTACAGTCATGTAGGAGAGACTATAGTAGCCTTTCGTTCAGTCGTTTACTTTGTCCATTCTGGTTTACTATCATTACATGGCGCCTCTACTCCTGATACAAATATAAAGGGCTCATTATAAGTTAATGACAACATACATTTTTTACATTGAATTGATTATACGCTTACTATGACATCAATGTAACTGTTTTATATTATATGTCAATAGAAACAGTATCATTTCATCTTTTGCGTTTAACCTGCTATTCTGCGAAATCCTCTCTGGTCATGCTTTCTATACTAAATCGAAAATATTTCCCAAAACCTATTTAAGAAATATAATTGGAAGCCAAAAGGAATTATAAAGAGAAGAATTCATCGCTGAGGTGAAGCACCAGGAAAAAGAAAAAGTGAAGATTTGTACATTCCAGTGCGCTGACACATGAGATCATGAAATATGGAACCATATCCTGTGACCTCACCACTCAACCTTGGCAGGAAAAGAGAAGCGGTGGCAAAGAACTCCAGAGACGTCACACTAACCTGAACCCCTGAGTCGGCTCTCTAGTACTTCATTCAGTCTGCATCGCTTTTTATCTATCTATCTATTCCACTTTACTTTTTTTATTTGTTCGCTCATCGCACACTTTGAGATTTACTAGTGTCTGGTGAGATGTGTCGTGCAGATGAGTATTTGTACCATGAATATGTTGCCTTTGAGATAAACGCTGTCCGGGGGCCACAGAAGCTCCCGTGTTCACCGGGGCTCTGACTGACTCAGTGGGACGGCCAGTGACTTACTGTATGTTTGGAACAGATTTGTAAGTGAAACATACAATAAAATCTCTGTCTATGCATTAATACTCTGACATGTCTGTATATTAATATATACATGTGTGTGTGTGTGTGTGTGTGTGTGTGAATGTCTAGTTGTGCGTCATAAGTGTATTCAACACATTTGTTCCTTTTCACATGTTGTGTCTCTGAGACCGGAGCTGCAGTGGCTCAGTGGTTAGAGTAGTCTCCTTGAGAAGCGAAGGTCACTAGTTTGAATCCCCGCCAGAACCTTGCTGCGGTGCCATTGGTCCCAACACTGACACCCAGAATGGTCTGATGTGTACTGCTGGAAAGCAGAGCTGCAGCTATCCATTCGCTTCAAAATGATTATTTTAATATCCAAAATACTAGTGCAAAAAAAAGTCACGTCTGAAAATGACAACTTGTCTCGAAGTTGTAGTTGTATAGTAAGTTCTCTATATATTTTTTTTCATTTGAAAGTGTTCCCACACTACTTCTCTCTGCTCCATGTTGGTTGTGGTGATCTTGGCGTGGTGTTCGTCACACTAAGTGTTCTCGTGAAACACAACTGCGTGTTTAGCGGCAGCCAAATGAAGGAAACAGAGCTTTATTTCATTTTCATAATTGATGCAATTACTCGTCTCAGCTCCAGTAGAAATGTCCCAAGCAGTTGAGGATGTCGTGACATCAGTGAGAGCCCTCGCTCCTGAAGCAGCGCAGGAATCAGAAATGGAAGCCATCACGGTGGATTTATGGCGCAGGTCTGGCTCCGGAGGATGAAAGCAGATGTTCTGATCCGCGACACAAATACTGACGGAGAAGCTGAAGGGTTTGTTTCGTCTGTTGCGCGGCGGCCGTGATGGTGGAGCGCAGATCCACACAGGTGGCTCGGTGGGTAGATCTGTTGCGTCACAGATAGAAGGTCATGTGTTCGATTCCCCCGTGTGGCCGGGAGCCTGTCTTGTGTGGAGTTTGCGTGTTCTCCCCGTGCCGCCCGGGTCGTTCCTCCTTCCATAAATCCCTGCTGGAAAAAATAAAAATAAAAACATTGCGAAGCCGTCGCCTGACCACTACAAGGAGGTTGGTTCCCGGGGGGCTGGAAGAACGGCCGCCCACTGCTCCTCGCTGCCCCTGGAGGAAGGACGAGGCCAGGATGGGTTAACAGCAGAGACTACCATTCACCAGCATGGAGTGCGCAGTCTGTCATGAGTGATTAATGTGTGGTCTTAATCACAGCATCGTCAATTAGCAACCACTACTTGGAAAACCGAACCCTCCTTTCCATGGTCAAACGACGTAGATGTAAACTCCTTTTTAGACCTGCTCTTATATTTAGTCTTTGTAGGAAACTTCTCATTCAACTTTTCCTCTCGTTCTCAGTGGAAAATCAAACAAACTCAAATATCAACACAATCGCTCCGATGCTCAGTCTCATGAAGGAGCTTTGCGGCCGCAGAGGTTTGTCGTGAATGTTAATTTCATACTGGGCTGCACGAGGCCTCTCTCGTCCTCTCGGAGGAATGCTGGGTAATTGAGGCTTGCGGTTTTGGGCTGCAATGGGAGACGGAGTGAAAAGAGAGCGAGCGTGGCGGTCGACCTCGCGCAGGAGACGGTGGACGGGGTCAAACCCAGAAGAACCAGGGGAGTGAATGAAAACGAGGGGGGGGGGTGATGTGAATCAGAGGGTGGGGAGCGGAGCAGCGAGGTGGAGGCGGCGTTCAGGTTTTGCAGGAAGCAAAGAGAAGTCAGAGTGAAGAGGAAGAGGGGGGGGGGGCGAGTTTCGCACTCGGGTTCGAATTCCGCACAAAACAAAAGCAGCTGATGAGGTTTGCGTCCGCTCCGTGTCTGCGCCGCCGCCGCCCGAGCTCGTTTGGAATGCGAGTCTCGAAGCGGTGACGAGCCAAAAGTGACTGACCTCACTTCCCTGTTTGCACGTTAGGATGGAACCGAGTGCCGAGTGTCACTGATTAAAAACATCAACAGGCACCGAGAGCCAATCGCTGACGAGGAGGCCGACACAGATGTGACATGATGGAGAAAGAGAATCGGGAGAAGCACAAATGCAAAGAGGTTTCAAAGTCACAGTCTGAACAGCTGTCGTCTGCTCAACGTGGAGTTTACGTTTCGGTGGTAAACTGATTCTCTTGACGACTTTATTCATTTCGGTCTGAGCAGTTGATCTCTTTTCATGTCGTCTCACACTGCACAGATCATGTCACGTGGTGTTTTTCTTATTTCACTGTATTGTTTCATATCCTATTACAGTGTAACATATATTGTATATCATAGTGTCCTATCATATTACATTGCATGTCATATCTTGGATCATAACGTGTTGTATTACATCATATTATATTAGTTGTATCTTATTTCGTATCATAGCATTTATCATCACATAGCGTTGGAGTTATTGTATCAGGGATCATGGTTATATTACACATGTGCATTAATGTGTGTCCTCGGATTTCATGTGAGGCGCTATAGACATTTAAGTTATTATAATCATTATGAAGATATATGCACACACACACACACACACACACACACACACACACACACGCACACACACACACACACGCAAACACACACACACACACATACTGCCTGCCCGTCCATCAGCAGGAATATTACTGTGCTAACATACGCGTCAGTCCTCGTGAAGATTTATGCGTCTATAACGTCCAACATGTCCTCCAACACGCCCATATAAGGACAGTTTGTTCCCTCGCCCTTTCCCTTTAATTCTTTACCAGTCAAACACTGAGGTGAATGTGAGGTAGATGTGCGGGGCCTCGGTCTGTGAGGCCATTTGGCAAAGAGAAGTCTGCAGAGCACCGCCCTCGATGAGGACATAAATAATAATTGGATAAATAATTGGGTCAAGTTGTCGGTGAATCGTAAAGATTGTTTTGACTGAAAACCCTAAGAGATGCGACACTATGCAGATCTGTCAAACCGATCTCAGAAACATAGTTGATGGACTGTTAAGTGCTTTTGCTGTGATGTTTTGGTGGGATCTGTTGCACTCGGGCCGTAAACACGGCCGGGGTCCGTGTTTGCACATGTGGTGCTAATTGCACATTGTGTTGAATAATTGTGGCGTTTCATGTGAAGCGGTGCAGAGTGTAAAAACAGCGGCGCTCTGTTTTCGTGACGTGGCTCCACAGGGGAGAAGAAAAGGCTCTGACCCGACCGAGTGCACGATCCTGATTCATGGAGACTCATTTCAATGAGCCGAACGCTGTCGTGCACGAAACGCTGAAAAAGATGACATCGCCATTTGACCTATACGGCCAAATGGAATCCGATGACTCGGACAAGTCGATAAATGAAGACATCATGTGACGCGCTGCGTCTCACCACGTGTGTGTTTGTAAACAGGAGGATGTTCAACCAACGTCTCATCAGGACGTGTGACATCGTAGACTCAGAGCTGCATCTTACACAAGGTTTGAATTATGGCTCGTGATTTTAATCCCCCCCCCCCCTCTCTCTCTCTCTCTCTCTCTCTCTTAAAGGTGCAGTGTGTAAGATTTGGTGACATCTAGAGGTGAAGTTGCCTGTTGTCTCCATCACCTCACGCTCACCAGTACGTCCACCTTTACTACTATAAAAAAACATGGCGCCCCCCCCCCCCCCCCCCCCCCCCCCCCCCCCCCCCCCCCCCCCC
>JAFBJT010107931.1:0-30282 GCA_016785325.1 Chascanopsetta lugubris | reverse complement strand
GGTGATGGAAAAATAGTAAACTATTACGTGATTATAAATTCATGAAAATGTCGGTACGTATTTGTTTTGTAATAGCTTTAGAAGTGACAGAAATGACCGAAACCTTACACACTGCACCTTTAAACACATGCTCTCTCTCTCTCACTCTTTCATGAAACGAGACCTGCTGCCTTTGGCTTGGACAGATCAAGAATAGAACTATGGACAAAACACCAAATAAATACATTTAAGCAAACACACACACACACACACACACACACACACACACACGTGTCTTTAGCTAATGACGTTGTTGTGCGTTGATTGTGTCCGATGGCTCAGAGCATCCTGGCCAAATATTTTCGTTGGCCCAAATCACAGGAAAAACAGGCAGAAACCATTAATTCGGGACGATTTTCCAGCTCCACTTCTCCTCGGCCCCCGTGGCCCCGTGGCCCCTCATTGTTCGACGAGCACAACCGGGTTGATTAAGTTCAAGAAAGTCAAAAGAAAGTCCCCGAGGTGCGGGAGCGGGGCGGTGATCTCACCGCTCCACTTTGTACCCGGGAGATGAGTGACGTGCGCTCGCTTCCAGAACAGTGGGCTCAGTGTGGATGAGTCACTTCGGCCAGAGCCCTGGTGGCCAGCAGAGACGTGAAAGTGCTTTTTACTGTTCTTCCTAAAAAAAAAAAAAGGTGAAAAAAACCCTCTGAGGAAATGTTCAGAGGTTTCAGTGTGTGGACTGAAGACTCAGCTCAACTGCAGCCAAGGCACAGAAATGCTGCAGAACCTCAGAGTCCTGCATGAGCGTGCCAACCACAATTGGTGATAATAATCAGGATGAGAGGAGGATGAAGTAAACGTGGGGATGGAGTGAAAACGGCAGAATACGACCAGAACCGCTCATTTTCCACTTTGGGGAAATTTCAGCCAGAGACTTGACTTCCATGTAGCTCACTGTGGAGAGACGGTCCTGAGACTACAGATGAGAAGAGCATGAAATGGGATCGAGGGGGAGGCAAGGGTCAGTGTCGTCCAATGTGAATGACTTTAAAGGTGCAGTGTGTAAGATTTGGTGACATCTAGAGGTGAAGTTGCATGTTGTGGCCATCACTTCACCCTCACCCTTCTGAACATCCAGGAGAACCTGTTGTTATTAAAGCTCAAAAGAGGTTTAGTACGTCCTCTCTGGGCTACTGTAAAAACATGGCGGCCTCCGTAGAGAGGAACCGATCCTCATGTGAATATATGTTAATGGGCTCATTGAAGGGTCATGGATTTTTTTTTTTGAAAATCTCAGTATGTCATATTTTTAGGGCATATTTTGACCAAAATGACTGAAATCGCACACACTGCACCTTTAAGTAAACGTGTTTCATTCATTCATTCATTCATTCATTCATCCATTGGGATTTTTCCATTATACTTGTCTCAGCCAGGAGTTGGGTTAGAAGTCACATTTCAAAACATCATATTTTATTCATACTATTCTGATAATAATATACATATTAATAATATGTTATTTTGTTACAGTTTATAAAGTTATTGTCTACAGCGCTGTGGCTGCTCTTTTTTAAAACCTGATAAAGTGCTAATAACTGGAAAAAGCCCCTTGACATTGCCCCTCTGTTTACACACTGGCTCCAAAACCGTGTATTCAGCCTCACCACTAAACATTACATTCAATAAGCCAAAACATTCCATTCTCAAAATAAATAAAAGAACATTTGTGATTGATTCCGTCCTTCAGCATCACAAACACATGTGTTTTAATAGCAGTTTTATGTGTGTGTGTGTGTGTGTGTGTGTGTGTGTGAACCAGATCCACTCTGGCTCTCATGCAGAGGGTTGTACTGAAGTGCAAGCAGAGCGGTCGGAGGAGAGATCTGCTGGAACTTTCCTGATGACTCACGACAAATGGAAAATATTCTCAAACATTAATTTCAATATTCTTGCCGACAGACATCGAAGATGGTATCAAACTGTCTTGTCCTGTACATGGACGCAATGAGTCCGTTTGATATCTGCATTTACAGGACTAATCCTGCCACTGTTCATATGGAACCACCATGAAAATGGAATGATTTCATATGAATCATACGATATTGTGCAGCTGGACATCTACAGTGTAGATATCCATTACACTGTGCACACTGTGGCATGATGGTGCAGTATGAAGTTGCCTCTTTAGGAAAATTCCAGAGTCAAACCTCTTCTGAACAAAGTTTCTAGCCAAGATGCCAGACGGTAGAATGATACGATTGATATGGTACGTGATGTCCAACTAACTGAGATCAACATAAACCCCATTGAAAATTCCACCTACAGTCAAGTTTGCGATCAATTTCCTCCACGACCAGAGGATTTGACTCTCAAACCGACATCGCTGGCGACACAACACCCAAGCGGATGCCCTCATTTCTTCCTATTTGTCTCATGCCGGTGCAAAAGTGCAAATTCCTGCACTTCCTGCACAGCAATGTGAGGGAGCGTCTCCTGGTTTGAGCCAGAGAAGAGTTTAGGAGGTTGCCATGGTTACAGTGTCACTGAATGAACACTGTGCTGGTGCTCTCCTCCTCCGTGTTGTTATGGCACAGTTGTGACATTAGACTTGACTCTCAGGTGCTGCATTTGTGGATGAAGGGAAATAAAAGCGGTTGATTGTGTTTGATTTGATTTGTTCACTGAACGTTCACTTCTATGTTTAACTGGAAACAACATGTTGAATTGTACAGTGAACTGATGTGTTTCGTGATCTCTACCTTTGGCCAAAGTGAAGAGACGAATGGCACAGCCAGAATGACTTGGTTGTGAAGAAAGTATTTCCAGTCGGTTCGAAGTGCCGTGTTATGGTCCGTTGTCAGAAATCCTTTCCCAGACTGAAAAGTTCTCCGGTTTGACCCTTGACCTTTCTTGACGTGCCACCTCTGTGCCAAAGGGAGTGTGGAGTGATGGTCGTTACTGAGCCTGAGAGTAAAACACTGAGCTCACTCCTTTTGGCTCACACAGGTGAGCTCCATCTGCCTCCCTTTGGTCTCTAATTGGAGCTCATAGACGGGGGGGGGGGTTGTGATTGGCACTGTGGGTTCTTGCCAGAGTGCAGCAGCAGATCGGTCTCCGAGGGCAAACACACACTCATCACTCATCCTCCCTGAAACAGACGTGGACGAAAGGCTCCAGCTGGTCAAGTGGGACCAGACGGCGAGGAAACATTTCCACTTGAGATAGAAGCCGTGTTCACGGAGGTGATGGGATGTTCACTTTGTACAGGAGGATCACGGGGGGAGAAAATAGAATGGCTTGACTTGATTGTGCTGTTGGGTGTACTGCATGCCCCCCCCCCATTTTTTTTTACCACAGTTTTGTCCACCATTTTGGCTCGGACTAACATCTAATATCTCAGCAGGTAATGAATGGGTCCAGGGGTCCAGTGTGTACGCTTTAGGTGAAATGGTCCCTTTCTATTTGTGTATAATCATCTAAGTCAAGTGGGTCAAACTGGTTTCAGTTCAGGGGCCACATACGCCCCAATCCCACCCCAAGTGAGCCGGACCAGGACAATCACAGCATGATAACCTTTATACAACAACTCCAAATCCTTCCATTTGTGGAATGGATTTGAAAGACAATAAGGTAAACTTGCCTCTTATGAAACCCCCCCCCCCCCCCCCCCCCCCCCCCCCCCCCCCCCCCTGCCTCTTATGAACCCCCCCCCCCCCCCGCCCCCTTCCCCGCACTTCCCTCCTGACAGTTTTACCAGCAGCTGCATGATCCATTTGCCTGCTTGATGGTGTTGTATGAGACCCCCAGTGGACAGATTTCAAATTGCAGCTATATTTATCCACAATTTGCGGTTAATGTCCTCGCTGTCTGCAAAGTTATCTTGGGGGGTCCGAATGGAACCCTCTGGTTGAGCGGTTTTGGCCCGTGGGCCTTACGTTTGACAGCCCCTCATCTAAATGCAACGTCTTTACACCTCCATCAGTTCTCTCTTTGGAAGCTGCCACGTCATGTTGCATCAGCATGTTTTGACCGTACAGCAAAACAAACAGACTAATCCCCATTTGCTCTTTGCAAATGACAAATGACATCTGATTGATTAGAAAAAATAAAAACTGGCAAATGATTTTTTTCAGTGATTGCAACAAGAAGGACAAAAACATATAGCACAACGTTTTCAAAACACAAAAGAGTTGTTCTCTCTTCTCATAAACTGTCTGGTGTCAATGGTTTAAGTGACATCTGTTGGACGTGGAGCTCCCATTACCCCCATTACCTTCCAAATGAGCCGGTAAGCCTCTCACTCTTTCCTCATGGAAGCTGCCTCACTGCTCCATGAAGTCAGACGACCGCATGTGAGCACGTGTGTTTGGTGCAGCGCTCGTCAGACCGAGGCTGTTCCCCACAGACAAAATGAAGCCTGCGGCATCGGAGAGCACAAAACCTCCGTTATCGATCCCTATGAGCAAAATATGAGCAAGAGAGAAGACAGACAATGGGGGGGGGGGAACGACCATTAGCAAATCCGATGATCTGGATTACAAAACGAGTGGCTGAGCGGCCGAGAGCTAAGTAAACATAAAACAAGGCAAAGTAAATAAACCATGTCCACATATAGCCACGTCCTCTGGAAAGGACCACCACCGTGCCGTCCTCCACGCTTGACATCTGTTTTGCAGCTTGGCCGCGCGCGGTGGTTTATGTTGAGGGAGCGGCGTGTGTATATCATCTTTGGCCCGGCTCCATGGGACCCTGACAGTTGGCCGCGGGCAGGGTCGTAAAGGTTGCCGAGGTCTCACCGGGCGAGGGCCGCGACGACAACGAGGAGACAAGATGTGGAGGACGGAGCTACCCCCCCCCCCCCCCGATGGCAAACGACGGCAAGGAACTTAGCTCCTCGACAGATAGTGCGAGCGAGCCCCCGACATCGAAAAAAACGGGCTTAAGGTGTCGCTCCTCCTTTTGTTTCTCCTCGGTGTCCGACATGGAAAGCGTGGCCCCGGTCCCTGCGCTTTGGACCCGGTCTCTTCGCTTTCATGCCGCGGCGCCATATGGAAGAAATTTGGTTCAGCCCTCCTGGAAACTGTGTTGAAGATTTCATCTGCCAGGATGATTTGAGGTCTGAAACGCTCCCGTGTTCTAAGTGAAAATGCAGCAGACTCACAGTAGACAAGAGGTTGACAGCCAGGGGTCAAAACCAGACCCATTTATTTTTGTAGCTGCCGTTGAAAAATCCTTTTTATTTTTATTTTTTGCGTTTTGATTTATTTGTGCTGAATCAGACAAAAGATCAAACCTTTGTCACGCGTGACTTGACTGTGTGGAAAACAGGAAACATTGCATTGACATTTGAAACCCACTTGAACCAGTCACCGCTGTTCCTTCTGTCTGGACACTTTGTTTATAGCTTTAGCAGCGGTAAGCGAGTTTAGGACTTTGATATGGAAAAACAATTTGGTGCAATGTCAACAAGTAAACAAGAAGACTTGGTTCACAGCAATGGATTGAGTTATTTTGATCAAAGCACATCTGTAACAACTCTCATCAACTTTTTAGTTTATTACTATTCATTCAATTCGTTCAGATGATATAAATCCTCCCACATTTCATTACATCCACACAGGGAGATTTGTAAAAGTTCATTTATTTCGTTAAAAAAATACAATACATGATGATACAAATAAAACCAGATATTTATAGTTTGGTTTGGAAAAAGCAAAACATATGTATAGTATATAATTAAAAGCAAATAGAGAGAGCATTTTTAAATGCAGCCTGTTCCGCGCCAGGCTCACCATTTGGATTGAATGGGTGCTCAGCACCTTCTTTTCATTCAGTAGAATTTGGAGAAGAATTGGAAATATGCAGCTTTGGAAACAGTTCACTGAATGTAAAGAATCTACGGTTTCTGAGGATATAAATAGATGAAACGAGTCAATGAAAACCAGGTGACGGCAGAAAAGACCAGAATGTAACATTTGGTTTTGGAGCTTTTTAGCTGAAACACAGATTTTGTCTCTTCCGTTTGTTTCCACACTCACCAGAATTGAAATTACGTCTGCAGCTGTGAATCTGACAAATCCTGAAATCTGAAAAACGAGAACAGATCTTCATACTGACATTCAGACAAGACGATTAAACACATGACGCCATTTTGAACTGGAAAATATGAGGCCTTGTCCACAGAGAGACAAAAATAATCTTTTGAAATAAAATTTCTGTAAACAAGGCATTGTATGAAGAAATGTAGGTGTCCACATGGAGTTACTGAAAACGCTGTAGTATATATGCCAGGCCTGTGAGTGGCGCTGTAACGCTGCCGCAGAAAAAAAAAACAGAGAAGAAGACATGGAGCACGCACATTGTTCTTGTTGTTGGTGGGGTTAGCATGCAGGTTAAGGGAGGTGGAGTCACTGACCCAGTTTCAAGAATTTGCATATTTGGACTGTGTATTTGTCTTTTGCGGATGCTCCTAAACTTGTCGCCTTAAGGGATGATATGTAACAATTCACGATGTGTCCAGCACCGACAGCAATAATGAAAAACAGAGCTTGAGTTTCTGACGCTTGAACGTCGTCCACATGCTGTTCCAACTGTGCCTCTGCCACTTTGTGAGGTTTGCTCAGTGACTGTGCTGCTGCCGCTCGGTGGGACTGATGGACACACCTGAGAGTCCAGGAAGTTCCCAGCGACACATCGAAACAGAGTGAGGCCACATACAACTCTCTCTTTGTCGCGGATCAATTCTTTGAGCTCAATCTGCAAATAAAACCAATTCAACGAGATTGAATGAAAGTAACTTCGTTTTGAAGAAACCTGCTGATGTTGCCGTGCCGTCAACCGCCCCCCCCCCTCCCCAACCCCACCCCACCCCACCCCACCCAACCACCCTCCAAACTCTCCAGCCGGTGTCCTTCCACTCTCTCTCCCGTCCCTGGTGTTTCACACGGAGCAAACGTTGGAACGAGTCTAGTTCTTCAGATTCTTTGTGGGGACCTTTCTGGGCGGAGGGTTCTTCTGCTCCTCCGTCGTGTCCTGGTCCGGGTGAGTTTGGGGCGTCTTGGCCTGGTAGAGCTGTTTGAGGTCCAGGGTCTGCTGCTCCTTGGCGCCGTCGCGCTGGGCCTGGCGCAGCAGGCGCTTCATGGTCTTCACCTTCTCGCGCAGGTGGCCGTTGGCTTTCTCCAGGGTGCGGACCTTCTGGGAGAGAGTCCTCACCATCTCCTCCTCCTCGAACAGGGCCTTCTGCACCGTGGAGCACAGCAGCTGTGGGGGGGGGAGAGGAAGCAGATTGATTGATTGGTGAAACCTGCGATTTGAATGCACGAGGTCATGGGCTCCATTTTCAGCCTCTACATCCAACCTCAGATGTATGTCACTTTGGATAAAAGCGTTCTGCTTATATGAAATGTCAGAATTGCAGACTCAGAAAGGCATGACCAAGAAACATGATTACCGGACCATTCGAAACGTGTCGCTGTCATAATTGCTGACTCAGCGCCGTAGCAAGTCAAGGATGTATAACTTTACGGGCTGACATCACTCACACGGCACGGCAGTTCCCTTTGGACGCAAAGGTCACTTGTTCGAATCCCACTTGGCCCCAACGCTGATGCCCTGGCCCAAGGTGTACTGGTAGAAATACCCCGTAACCCAGGGCTTCTAGATAAGCGGTTAAAGGTGCAGTGTGTAAGAATGTGGTCATGCATGTTCAGAAAGTTGAGGGTGAGGTGATGGATACAACATGCAACTTCATCTCTAGATGTCACCAAATCTTACACACGGCACCATTAAAGATGGCATCCCTATTAACAAAACCACTTCCCTCTCGTTAGTGAGCTTCCTTATTAAGAACATTAAGCATCAACCCTCAGGAGTGGGCTATTTACTGGCACGCTACGGCTAAACATGGAAGTCTCCCACAGTAACAGACTCCTGCAGCCACACAGTGTGTTTTCATACACTGAATCAAAGTGTGTGAGGCCTCAGCCTGCAGTGCATGGTAATCATTTAATGAGCTCATAAAACCCTGAGCATATATACTTTGTTTTTCCGCGATTCCTCTCCGGGATGTGTCAGCTGGAATCAGCTCCTGCGGTTCCAATGGCCTCGGCTCAGAATTTCTTCTATTTCCTTATTTAACTTAACAGTGTAATTTGGGACAACCCCCAAAAATGTAGGAGACGTCTCCAATTTCACCACATCCTCCTCAACACTCAGGATTACTTTTTTTTCTTTTTTGTCACGGTTGGTAAAAAAAAAAAAAAAATACCTTCGCTCAGCTTCCAAACCAAAGTTTGGCACCTCACAAATGACTGATGATTGAGGTTCAGGTTGCTCTCTGCAAATTGCTGCTCTGGGGAGGCCAGCATCAACCTCTGCCCTGCATGATTTCCCTCCGAGCTCCATCCCACTGTGCCATTCCAGTGAAATCATGGAGTTTTTATTCTGCCGTGGCTCAAACTAAACACTGTTGTCAGATTTAATTTATTTATGTTGGACCCATGATATCGGACCTGTTGCTTTTGATACTGCATTTGGAGAAAAGCGCCAGCAGCTCATTGGTTTCCCAGCGAAGTTTGTGTGAGTCGAGGAATAAGTCTGAAAAGTCAAGAGAACAGGCGGAAAAAGTCAAGATTAATCACCCGGTATTTCTGATAGTATACCTTCCCTCAGTGGAAACATATTCGAAGGATTTCAGTGCAGTAAGTTGAGCTTTATTGAGCGGCAGCCAAAGATAACTCCAGACTGAACTTCCAGATAGAGAGGAAGGGGAAGGGAAAATTGGTGACACAACACACACTGTTTCATAATCCACCACTGTGAGTGAGTTGAAACCCAACATGCCTGCGAACCCGCGACAGACGATCCAAAGGCCCGGGACCTTTGCCATAGGTGGAAACCAAAAAAAAAAAATCAGCTCCAGATGCAGTGTGACTGGCCGCCGGTCTGCCCGAGTGTGGATTTCCTCCACAGATCCCAACGCTTCCACACGGACCAGCGTCAGACTCCGACGTACGTTTCCCCCTCCATCAGATAACAACCGCCCCGGGGTTTAGAGGAAATGTTCAAAATGTGCTGTCGGCCTACATCGCTGTTTAGTGCATTACTGGCTGTAATATTAGCCACGGGCGGCGTTTCCCATGTGCTCTCGCTTAAGTCCCGTAGGGATTCGACGGGGGATGTGTAACTTTATAATGTACATGTTGGAGAACAGGAGCAGAACAATCGAGTTATGTAAAGCATGAAAGCTTAAAGATGTCAAACCTCTGTTCGCTGCGCTCAGGTATGACTGAAAACACGACACCTGCAGTCGCTTTGTATTTCCACATAGACGGTTTGGAGCTGAGCTGCATGAATACTTCAGTAATTGGCCATGAAACTGTCTGGAGCCAAGAGTGATACAGACACACGATATAAACCTGCTGCTTTTATAAGCCTCTCTCACATGGACAGGGGTGAAAAATGTCTCATATTAAATAGTATATATGGAAACACAAGAGACTTATAGCTCTAAAAGAAAAGTAAAACAAATCTAATATTGCATGTTGCTCCGTGACACCAACTGCAAAGAAAAGAAATGTGTCCTACAGTTCTGGTACAACCAAACAGAACATGGGGTCAAAGCGGTTTCAGACATTCAACTGCAGCAAATAGAACATAACAGTTTTTCACTTACTTTATTTTGGACAAATCTAGACATGACCTGGTCAAGACACAGAGGGATGTCAAACTCATTTTAGTTCAGGGGCCACATACGGACAAACTTGATCTCAATGACTTCTGCTCAATGATGGGAAGACTTTTGGGGGGAGGGGGCTTCAGAGCTCATCACACTCCTTTCATGTACGTACTAAAGTTCATCACCTGGAGGCCGCAACATGAGTGGAAGGGCAGGGCTACAACTCCCAGCCCCCCATCGTAGGCCAAGGGGGACGCGTGCTACCTGGGCGCCAACAGCACGGAGGAAGCCAGGCAGCCCAGAGCTAATCACAGATCTGCCCCCCTGCATGGGAGGGCTTTTGGAGACACCAGCCAGGGAACAGCCCTGAAGGAACAAAGGACCCACGGACAGACCCAAACCACCGGCCCAACCCAAGCGCAGCCCATAGAACCTGAAGCCCCAGGCACCAGGAGCCCAACCAGGCCCCCAAGAGGAGCACCACGAAGCATCAGATAGCCAGCAACCCCCCACCCCCACCCCAAAGGGGGATAGGCCAAGGTCGGCCATGATGCCCTGCGGCTCCAAGGGTGAGCCAGTTCTTGGGCCAAAGTCCTGCAGCACTGGGTCCTACGCTTTTCCAACATTGCAGCTCTACCTGGTAACCTCCCAAGTCTGAGAAACCTCAGGATCTCCATTTTAATAGAGGTTCTAAAGCAGATCCATGTGGCAGACTCTCAGAACCCAGCAGGACTTGAACTTTGATGGGATCCAAACGAGGTTTTACTTTGCAGGATGGAAGCTTCTGTTCTTCTCAGAGGAGGCTCACTGGAAACCTCTTAAAGGAGAAGCAGATGGATGCTGGTGCGTCCTCAGCTCCGATATTAAGTTTTACAGCAGCATCTTAATAGAAACTGAAATCTTTTAGAACGTGCGCAGCAATTTGTTTTTATGTGCAGCCGTCAGGTCGGGAGATCGTCTGCAGCCCTTCCATATTTCTTCGTCCCGGAGACAAACTGTGAGAAAAGCCAGATTTTGAAGTTTTACTGCTGATAAATCTCAGAGTAAATACAGGCCGTTTGATTTGGTTCGGTTTGGATGATGTGTTAAATGTAGCATGATGTGTTCTCATGTGAATTGGGGCTTTCTGTCCAAACAATGGTTGCTAGGCGCCGGAGAAAAACACAGTCTGTTTTGTGTTTCTCTGAGAGGAAATCTAATCATGGGGATGATGTAAGAAAAGGAGCCCTGATATCTAATTATAATCACAGGCCCGACCCAAAAGCTTTTTGGAAACACAGGCCGTGTTTTCCCTCTGGTTATTCACGGATGCTTTTTTTTTTTCTTTGTTGCCTTTATGAATCAAATGATTGGAAACAGACAGAAGCAGATTGTGGGGATTACGCCAGAGGTTTAGATTCATTAAGAGGAATAAAGAAGTGGCGAGTGACTGGAAACCATTTATATTTGTGTACTGGCAGGCGTGGAGTTTACAGAGAGAAGCGGAACCAGGTGTTTGCCAGAGGTGTTTTGGTGCAAATGTGCTTTGATCAGTGAAACAGTGACGGGGGATGTGAGGACCGGTGCTCTGGCTTATTGATTCAGGTCGTCTTTAAAACGTACTTTTGTCAGTATAAGTGCGGTGAGCATTACAGCATTAAACACAGCGACTCTCAGGTTCTCTCATCATCTGTCTGCATGGTCCCGTGTAATCCAGAAGCTATTTTGTGATTAAGCCTTGTCGTTTATGTTCTCCAAGTCTCCACAAACGCCGCTTTTGATGGAGTTGGTGATTTTCTTCATTTACTCTAATTCATTTCAAACGACTCCCCCGAGGAGAGTCATGGTTTTCCACCCCATCAACATGATCATTCTCTGCCTCCATCAATATCTATCATCACCACTGCTGAAGAAAGAGGGAGAAGACAAAGTTTGATGTTGTGATTGGAAAAAAATCAACCATATGATTATACGAATACTCATCTTCATTACAAACAAGTGCTTCATAGCTTTGATTTCAAACAAGTGCCTCATAGCTCTATACGCTAAAAGCCTGAAACTATGAGGAATTTAAAGTTCACATAAAGTTTGGATATCTGAGACCTCGCCGTCATCTCACCCTGAGGTCAGAGCCTCAGAGCTGAATAAGCCTCCACAACAATTCATCTCTGACCAAACTCTCTGAGTCATCAGTAAGTCGGAATCCGACTGACAATATTAACACACCATCAGACTGAGAATGATGAAGTGACTGATTCTCAGCTGGTTTCAATTCAAATGCAGCAACATTTGTGTTCAAAGGGATATTTCCCTCTCTGGCATTGCCACCTGCAGGTCGTTGTCTTATTTATCATTGAACTTAACATGAACATTAACATAAAAGCTCTTGTCTGTGTGTAGCAGAAAACAGTCTACTACTTTACAACAATGTGGTTTGCCAGAGTATCGGAAAAATGTTTTTATGTCACTTCTTTCGGTTTCACAGATTTCTCTCTTTGTCTGACCCAGACCTAAGGAAAATGTGTGTTTGGTTATGATGTTTAACTTCTTCAATTTACAGCCTCTGGAAACAACAGGCTGTCATTCCAACTCCTTTTTGAATGCGC
The DNA here is from genome assembly GCA_016785325.1 of Chascanopsetta lugubris. NCBI lineage: Eukaryota > Metazoa > Chordata > Actinopteri > Pleuronectiformes > Bothidae > Chascanopsetta > Chascanopsetta lugubris. The sequence continues at coordinate 18,039 of JAFBJT010107931.1, read as the reverse complement.
CACAAAAAAACCACTGAACCATTTCCTCTGTGTGAGTGTGAAACCACACTTGAGCAAACTACGTGAGACAGACAACATCAAAAGCATCAGGTCAAAGGTGACTGGTTTCATCCAGTTCCTGCCACGTACCCTGCTGTCCTCCTGAGCCTCCCACTCAGGGGTGAAGCTGTGCACCTGTGTTCCCGGCGTGCAGTTGGAGAACTGGAAGAGGCTGGCAAATATGCGATGGTTGTCGGTCGTGTCTGGGAAGATGGCGTCCTGGAAGTTGACTCCATGTGGGACAATGTTGTAGTTCTCATCCATCCTGCACGGCACAGACGGACACGATTGGATGAAACAAATCTGCAAATATTTATCCAGATTTTTTCCCATCTCTGGTGAAAATCAAAGCAACAAAGATTTGATCGAAGACCTTGATTTTATTATGAGGAAAATCTTTTTCAATCCAAAGCAAATGGGAGAGCTTGATTTTATTTTTATCCTGTTCTCCTGTTTCTCTGTGTGTCTGTGGCAGCAAACACAGTTATACACATGTCATCAGTGAGAGAAGGAGCAACCGACATTTTTTCATTTAGAGAATTGCAAACAGGATCTGGTCTATGATTATCTAAATCAAAGCACTCCAGATGATTCAAGCCAACAAATTACAAATAAAAGAAATCCACTTTGCATGTTTCAGATCCTCTCCTTTCGTGTGTGTGTGTGTGTGTGTGTGTGTGAGAGAGAGAGAGAGGGGGGGGGGGGGGGGGGGGGGGGGGGGGGGGGGGGGGGGGGCGTTGGATGTCTTTTTAAAATACATCTGGATTCCATCTCTGACCCCTCAAGGGACATCAAAAGTTAAGTTGTCCCTATCAGAGACTGTGTGTATATATATGTGTGTGTGTGTGTGTGTGTGTGTGTGTGTGTGTGTGTGTGTGTGTGTGTGTGTGTGTGTGTGTGTGTGTCTGCATGCTGAAAAAGCAAGAAAGGAGTAGAGGTTTTCCCTAACAGAGAGGGGTCAGAGATCAAAAGGTCAAATGTAAGTGGAGGTCAGGAGAACTGCGGATCCACGGGAACTTGTATGGCGATGGAAAAAATAAATAAACACAACAAAAGAGACATGAAACCCAATATCTTCTAACATAATATGTCTTTAAATCTGCTTTTTTTAGGGGGGGTCTATCCTGGGTTATTTTCTCTTGATTCAAAAAATCTTGAGGAGTGAGATATGGGCTAAAGTTTTTGGAGCAAACGTCTTGGCTGCAGCGGCGTTCACTCGATCCGTCTCAGTTATAGGGTCCTGGGGGGGATCCTCCTCCTCGCTCGTGTTTCTCCGTGAGCCGCCGCTCTGATTCGCCGCGTCCCGAGAGCCCGGGCTCTTGATTGATTGGAAAAACCGTGTTCGCCCGAGACAGAGTTGTTGAGGCTTTTTGTAACAGGAAGTGGACGTTCACTGGAGACTTGCAATGGGAACCTCTCGGTTTTGGCTTCCCTGTACGGTGGCGGGTGTTGCAGACAGTCCCTCTCCCACTCTCTTGGATTGTTTGGGTGCAGCGTTGCCAAGTAACACATCAGATAACTGGAGACAGCACTTGTATTATATTATGGGGAGTACATGGGGAATAGACATGCCTGGGAAATCCTGGTGATACACCAGTGATATGTTTGATCCTTGAGACTCAGTGATAAAACGAACAAAGTGTTGGGAAATGTCGTTCATCGTGCATCAACAACCACAAATCCTTTGAGGACGTCTGCTCAGGAGATAGTAGCAAAATATTTTCACAGGGATACTCCTACTATTAAAAGAGTCACATTTGGTGGGAGTTTTTTACCTTTAACTATGAAGAGATGACCTAGAAATATAATTTGCGTGTTTCGAAACGACAGTCTAGTCTCGTCTAGATGAGGGCTGTCAAACATCGGGCCAAAATCGGACGGCCAGAGGGTTCAATCCAGCTAGATGAGAAGACATTAATGGCAATTTGATCAATAATGGTTTCAAATCCTGTTTCAAATTTGTCCACTGGGGGTTGCACACAACACTGTCAAGCAGTTGACGTTGTCAATTGGTAATTTTGCTGTGATTTTACTGGTTCGGCCCTCTTGCAATCAAATGGGGGCTGTATGTGGCGCTTGAAGTAAAATGAGCCTGACACCACTGGTCTAGATATAATCCAGACATTCAAATCATATCCATATGTCATGTATTTCTAATCTTGTATTCGGGCTCGGATTGTCACGCAGAGTTTGCACACAACCATTTCATCACAACTCCATAAGGTCTATGGAGGATATCACCAGAAGATTCTGAAAGTGCCCCACCCCCTGTAATACAACTTTTTCACCACTAGAGTGAGTCATGAGTACTCAGCCTGCATGCCTCCTGTCCTCACCCACGAGGGATCACTTGCTTTTCTCCACAGATTAAATAGATAGTTGCAAAGTATAGATTACCATCACCGATAGTTACATCACTTCCTGTATGACTTTCAAAATAAAAGGCTCGAGTTGCATTTCTTGTTGACTGAGTCAGCTCATTTGTTTTGACCAGGCCTTTATGTCTTTACGTTTCACAACTTTATTCATCCAACAATGAAGATGACATTTGACTTAGAATTTAAAACCTTTATTCCAGACTGGTAAATCAGTGACATGGTATAAATGTATTTACCAAGAGTTTGATTAACACGGTAGCTGTGTTATGTTATTTTTGTATGTTAGCAAAGACGGAGTCGCAAGCTTGTTTGTGTGTGGCGGAGGAAATACGTTTTCGAAAATATCGCCACCTGCTGTTGATAAATGGAACCGCACTTTAGTCAATTTCAACAAAGCACCAAAACACCTCGGCATCTGTTTACAGATCCAAGCAGTGCCTCTTAATCACCCTCAGATCTGCACTTAGACTCGGCTTTGTAGTGACTATAGCTCCAGGATGTTTGTGATGGGGGTCACACCATCCTGCTGATTACAGGAATAACGTCCCGGATGTTTTCACCATCACAACGGGGGGACGACAAAGTCTCGCCTGCGGGTGTGATTAAACCGAAACCTGCAGTGAAAGTCTAATTAAAGCTATTTTCTTCACCAGCAGCATCACTATCATACACACCTGTGTGATTCTTTTAACGTATGTGATGTGTAACATGTGCCGATAAAACCACCGTTGATGTCGACCCCGCTGCAGAGCCCTCACGGGGGACGGCCGAGGAATGCTTTTTAGTGGCCCCCTCCTCTGCCTCCCCTTTTTTCTTTCAAAATATCTATGTTTTCATCTGTTTGGGGGGAAAAGCATCAGGGAAATATCAGAGAGACCCGTCAGTGCATGTCGTCTGTATCAGATGGTATACTGGTTTATTTCAGCGACACTGGGCAGACACAATAGTGGCTGTGCTTATAGTTGGTTTATAGGTTCACCTTAAAGGTGCAGTGTGCAAGATTTCCGTCATTTTTGTCACTTCTAAAAAAGATCACAACACAATTACATGCTGACATTTTTAATCAATTTATTATCATTTAAAAGTTTTATTATTTTCCCATTACCCTTAAATGTGCCCATTAATGTATATTAACATGAGGAGGAGGGTCCTCTCTATGGGGACGGCCATGTTTTTACAGTAGTAAAAGTGGACATATTAAACATCGTTTGACTTTTAATGACCGGGTGAAGGTGAGGTGATGGACACAACATGCAACTTCACCTCTAGATGTCACCAAATCTTACACACTGCGCCTTTAAAGAGAAAGGTTGAGGTTATCTGAGTCATAACACATGGGGGATGTGTCTCATTACACATGCACATCTCGCCCTACATTACGTCCCTGTGAATACATTCCCATATTCCAAATAGTTCCCTTCCACTAATTAAATGTAAATGAGCTCCTTAGGTCGAAACCATTGACCCTTTTGGACATTTTCCCTGTCAGGTGGCTCCCAGGCTCAGTGAGTGAGGTCAGATCCACTGGAGCCAGTGATGATGTAATTCCAGCGTATAAGGCTGCAGGACATCTGGACGTCCTTGTCTACTCATTCTTTTACCACATGGTCGTTTCCCAAACTACCATGAAATACGCATCGGTGCTTCTGCTCTTTGCCATTCAAGTGTTTCTTTCTTGTCAGGATGTTTCACCCTCGATTTCGACCTCAATGCAAATCAGTTCAATTTGTTACGTTGAAAAGAACCAAAAATGTAAAATACATATGAACGTGTTCATTCGACTGGCATTGTACGAAATTTGAATTTCTCAGAAAACGTGAATGGGAGTCTTACATGTAAACACTCAATCGGATCAAAACGGGCCTTAATGGTCTACGCTTCTTCTCGAATTTCCATTCCTGGCCCAGAGGTGGATCAGCATTTACAGTAAAAACTTGAGAATGCAGTGGCGTCTCAATGTCTCATCTTCACTAAATGTAATGTGAACAACATGTAGAAAATGAAGCTTTGAAGTTGTCCAGTTTACTTTCTAACTTGTTTGTCGTTAGTTGGGTTTGTGATGGGGAATAAAAGAGTCAAAAACTGAATGCATTAAGTGTCATTTAACTTTTTCACATTACTGATTCGACTATATCCTGAGGTCAGGATTTTGAGTTGAATTGTCAAAATTTTGATATGGGCCATCACCAATGCAATTGGTGATAGCCCACACTACAAACAAAAATGTTTGCAGTTTTTGACAGTAGGTTTTATATATCGTACAGCAAAGATTTAGAGAGTGTCTGATTTCCATGTGCAAGTGAAGTTTCCTCTGGCTGTGACACACATGTGGATAAGAGGGAGCCAGTGAGTCATGTCTTGTTATCTCTTGGCAACCGCCACCGAGACAACCCCTTAAAACACCGGAGGGACTACACAACGAAAATGATATTCATATGCAATGAAACCCACGTGCCCATATGTATAACTTTATTTAAATGTATATGACAAAGTTGAACTTTTACAACCTGGACGAATAATTCACTGACACTGCAGATACTTTGAAAAACTACTGGAACAACCTTTAAATTGACTTCAGCTGGTGACACACAAGATTTATATTTATTCAACTTAAAGGTGCAGTTTGTAAGATTTTGGTGAAATTATTTCATCCAAATTTATTTTCAGAATTTGAATTTATAGGTTTCAAAAATGATGAGTTATGAGTCAATAATCTCCTGGATCTGTGAATTCTTGTGTTCCGATTGAGCCCTTTATACATATCTAAGTACATCCAGAGAGGGCCCTCTCCATGGAGGCAGCCATGTTTCTTACAGTAACCCAGAGTGGACAAACTTATCACCTTTTGACTTGTAATGCTAACTGAAGGCTACCACAGGTTTTCCTACATGTTTGGAATGGCCAGGCTGAGGTGAGGGATGTTTAGCTGCAACATTCAACTCCAACACTAGATGTCACCAAATCCTAAACACTGTGCCTTTAAAATTAAGAATGAAATCAAATGTCAAATAGATTAAAATCAATTTTAACTGACTGGACAGGCGTCTGTTTTGTTTATTTTCAGTTTAAGCAGCTGATGCTCGGGATGGATTTCACTCTTCTGTGTGTGTGTGTGTGTGTGTGTGTGTGTGTGTGTGTGTGTGTGTGTGTGTGTGTGTGTGTGTGTGTGTGTGTGTGTGATGGGCGTGTCTGCGTGTGTGTATGTGTGTGTGTGACACCAATGACTGATTGACAGGTATGTGTCGCGCCTCACCTGAGGAAGAAGTAGTAGTTGTTGTTCTTGGTGACGCTGTAGGAGAAGCAGGGGAAGTATCCCAGGCCGGTGACATTGAACCTGGACCCGGCCGGGACCTCCAGCATGCTGCCCCACGCCTGGTCGCACAGCAGCTCGATCTCTGCGGAGAAGAGCAGGTCGGTGTCGTGCTGCCAGGGCAGGTAGTTGTACAGGCTGCTGTACGGCTCCTTGTGCAGGGCCAGCACCTTGGCAAACACGATGATCTCCGCCAGTTCGGCCCGGCACGCTTCTGTCTGTGGTCTCCAGTCGTGGGGCAGCTGACATCCCCAGCTCTCACCGGGAGCCAGAACCAGAACCAGTGCCGCTATAATCCACATGATCCGGCTGGAGCGCACGGTTACGCACGAAGGATACTGATGGATGAATCACCGAACCCAGATCTCTCTCTCTCTCTCTCTCTCTCTCTCTCTCTCTCTCTCTCTCTCTCTCTCTCTCTCTCTCTCTTCCTATAACTACAGAGTTTTCTCACACAGTGCAAACCTCCTGCCTTAATCTGCTGACATTCACAGTTCTGGACGGTTCCAGGACAGATGGTGACCCGCGCGCGCTCCCTGCTCCGTGCGTAAAATACCTGCGATCAGTGGATCAGCCAATCCACACCAGCATCCCCTGCAAAAACCCTCACCTCTCACATTTAGAGACGAGGCCAAGAGGAGCACATGCATTGGGTTCAGTTTGTGAACAATCAAAAATGAAAGCCCCAGAACAAATCACACAGCTCCAGTGTGCGGAGATGGAGTTGCATTTGGCAAACGCTGCAAAAAAAAAGAAAAAAAGAGAAGCCTCAGTGGTCTGCAGAAACCACTGAGAATACCGAGGTCAGTGTGAAGTTGATCTCCAGATCGGGGGCGCCCTCTAGTGGCGAAGCTTGAGCACATAGTCTGATGAGTTGATCCGCTGATGGAAACCAGACTTGGTGTCGAATGAACCTCTGGAGAGCACAGCTGCAGTAAAACACCCAAGTTAATGGACCAGTGGACAAGGTTGCTGGTTAGACCATGTGGGTCAGAGATAGAGTAGTTTGAACGGAATTATTGTTTTTCAACAAACCAAAGAAACTATAGACCCTACACAACGATAATGTTATTGCTGATGTGTCATTATCATAATCATCACTTTTAAAGTGGGCTGTATTAACATGACTACTCTCCAATCAAACAAACCGGTCGATGTGCCTTACTTGACATACTCTCACTCTCATATCCACTCAGTGCTTCTGTAATGTGTTGTTTCTTATGGATCCATTCAGACTGTTGCCACTGAGCTGTGGTTATTGAAATATTGAAAGCTGGTCAGATGAACTTACAAAACACAGACTGTTTGAAAACACATTCAATTCATCATCGCCACACAAGTCCACATTCTGACAGAATGAACTGGACGCACTGTTTTACATGATGCTCCTTTGTTTGCAGTTTTCACAGTAGGCTTGTTTACTACATCTTCTTGTTTGGGCCGGTGCAAAGATGGAAGTAGCTGCTGCACCTGCACCTGTCCCCGAAAAGAGAACAAAAACTAAATATAGAAGCTTTGATGAAATGAAAGGTGACACAGTTTTCAACCACTGCTGCATGCCTGGCTTTTTTGTGAACAACAACACATGACACAATGTGTGCACACCTCTCATAACAGAAGTAACATTGTACTCAAGGCTTAATACGTGGAGCTCAGAGCCCAGTTTCATCAGAGCCCCTGTGATGGGATTGTGAGTTCAGGCAGGTGTTTACATGGATCAGTGCAGTTGAATCAGGTGACACAACAGCAGCTTCAACTTTGTCAGGGAGTTCATCATCATATAGAGTCCTGAACCACTGCAACACATTTCTCCCTTCACTATTGAGATTTCAAAACAGATTCTTTTAGTAAATATTTTCATGATCACTGTTGACCTTTTATTTGTCAAATGAGACAAAATAGCAACAAAGAAGCCCTACTAAAAATGTGCACTTAAGGAAACTAGATGGATTTTAGCCACCAAATAACCACCTCAATGAATGCACATAAATAAAACAGGACGTAGTATAAGTGAAATATAGGTGAACTATGCCAGAGAAAGACAAAGGATAAATGTAGATATAAATGATTAATATGCATAAAGGACAAAAGTAGTTCACAATGGACAAATAAGTAACAATAAGTTACAAGTATATTAAGCATGTGTGTTCATTTTCAATACTCAATACTTCATCTGCAATACAAAGGCAATATCTATGTGGCACTAAGATGTATGAAAGTAAGATCTAGCAGGGTTCGTGTGCCACACACAGTGTGATCCAAAGAATATTATTGTGTTAAGATGCCTTGAATAAGAAAAACACAATCAACAACATGTCTCCATGGTGACCCTTTCTAACCACAGATAGCCAGTGGAACATCAGTACTTGTCAGTAATAGCAGTGTGAAACACGTGCGTTGATGCTCTGATAATACAACAAGTGAAGTCACATGTTGATCATGGGCTCTAGGCTGGTGGTACCCTTTCCCCAAATCTACCGGACTGGTAGTCATCTATATAAATAGAAGATGGAAATATTAGTATTTTTCGACATTGTTTAAAAAAAAAAAGAACGAATTCAAACTATTTCCACAGTTTGTAAAGTATGTGATCTCTCTAATGTGTTAATCTTGAGTAATGCGTTCCTAATCAGAGTGACAGTATGTCCAGAGGCCTGCAGAGCACTGTCTCTTTAATGGTGCCTTCAAATACCCAACATCAGTGTTTACCCGACAACTGCGTTTGTACTTAAATGGATAAATATGTATAACGGAATTTTTCAATATAGTCAAGCATTCATGGGTGATATTAAATCTGTTAACCCACCACGACAACTATATGTCATTATTTCAATCAATTTCTGCAATGGATACGACAATTTGTTCAGACAACCAAATGAGCTTCAATGTTTGGTTGAAATAATTTAAAAAACACAAGTTATCTTCATTTCAAATTATTTTGATGCCTTATGTTGAGAGATATGCATTATACTGAACAAAAAAAATAGTATCACATGTTTTCTGTTTATTGTTGGTAACAATAATTGTCTTTTAAACTTCCAAAATTCCAGCAGCTCGTGAAGGGAGCACAACAACCGAGAGGCAGTAACAGTAACGGCTTGATACTTAGCGTAAAGCTAACTAGCAACAAGTGGCTTCAGTGGTGACGCTCAGAAATACCATCTCAAAATGTAAGTCTGTTGTGTTTCTAACTTCTTCTTTTGATGTCAAGTACATTTGCAGAAACCCGGCCAAACTTCCAGAAACCCACGGGCCTTCCGGGAGGTTTGGTGAAACTGGATCACAGAAAATAACGCTACGCCCAAAACTTTGCTGCGTTGCCTTTAGCACATATCAAGTGCTAGCACGTAGCTAAGCTAGTTGCAGCTAGGTTTAGCGACCTCGGCGAAAACTAACTTTAACACGGCTTTACCTCGTCCTTACTATGCTTTTGTGCTGATATGGCTTTTCTGTTTATTTTCCTTAGAGACTAACTGCGTTGCATGCTCACTAAAAATCACTGGCAGGGACATTATGGCTTGGTTATTATTGTACATGGTGCCAAAGTCATTGTGAAAAAACAACAACGTATGTTTAATGAAGTAAAATTGCTAGAGAAGTGAAACTGAATAAACGAAATATTATAATGGATAACGTATCAGTGTGTTAGTACTATCTCTATTTGTCTGGACAGGTTTACAGATGTGATGTCTTTTATATATTTATTAACCTCTCCCATCCATACGCCCCACCTCTGCCCACCACACAGGAAGTCTGTCAAAACAATAGACACTTAATTTCAAATGGATTCAAACAAACAAAGCACTTCTCTTTACGTGGCTGCCCGAATCATCTTCATTTTAACCACACTTCTTGTTTGAATAATGAAACCTGTCTCTGGAACTAGTTTTCACCTTTAAATTACCATTGCAAATGATATTTTAAGTCAAGGGGAGAACTTGGATCATGACCACTGTATTTGTTTCGGCTACAGTCCTTAGATTCTGCACCTTATAAATAGAATGTTGAAATTTGTTCATATTGAATTATGTCAGCGTGTCAGTCAGGGTACTTTGCCTCTATTGTTGTTTTCTCTTAAAATCACTGGCCCATGCTCATTTATACACATTTGTGTGGACAAATAGAGTCTAACATCAACGACAAACTATCTCCCACTATACAGTTTGCCATGCAGTTGCCATGATACAGGAGCTGTTGGTTTTTCAGCTGTGTAAACATCATACTCAGATGGCAGAGTCAGGACTCACTGTGACATGGGTGTATACAGGCTCCTAATTGTTCATTGGAAAGCCTAAAGCTGATTTCATAGTTACAAAATAGAATCTCATACTGACAGGAAGTCAAGCCATGGGTTCAATTTGCATTAAGATTTATAGACAAACGTCTTCCTGATTTGTGTTGACCTTTTAGCATTGGTTTTCATTGAAATCTTCTTGCCACGGTGTCAGTGTGATTGTTGCCATGACATGCTTGACCTGTCACTCCCATCTCCTCCAATAGGAATGGATGTAATTTCATCAAAATCTTTCCAATTTCACCCTTAAATTGAGGCCCTATTTCACTTTAAGACCTCACGTGCCCTGTAACTGTTCATTTCTTTGTTACTGTTGCCTCTGGAAATGTGTCAGATCTGCAGATTTACCCACATTTAAAAAAATCCCTCAATTATATGCTGGCACATTTGGCTGTAAAGGCCATGTCAGCTGTTATTTACACTTAAGTTGGGTGTCAACAGTGCTGAAAGATCTTATACTCAGAACGACTGCTCTGTTTACACACTCTCTGTGTGTGTCGTGTAACCAGAAATGTGCAGAGACAACCATCTTTGGGACAAAGATATTTGCTTTATGACTTTGTTGGTCATTGGTAACATTGATAACACGTTCCCTCATACACTGTTTCTTGCTTTTTTAGCCCAAGTGCAAGTGGGGGTGGGGGTTGTAAATGAACTGGGATTTTGGAGGGTGTGCAGTAAGAAGCCTGGTCATCTTCCTCATGCATCAGTACCAACTGAATGTTCTGTTGTGTGAACAGTATGTACAGTATGTCAAACAGACGTGATTGATCAAGAACTAAATTAGCTGCCAACCATTAATCAATGTTTTTGAAGTATTTTTAATTGTACTTTTGTTTTGAACATGATTCATGCTCAGTGTGAACTGTTACATACTGCTCACTAATTGCATTGCATATTGGAAAAGGGACCCATCTATAGCTGTCTGTTTTCTTGTGTCAAATATGTGTGTGTATATATATATATATATATATATATGTACATATATATATACACATATTATGTAACACGCTTTTATAATTATCTGTGCGCAAGTACTCAACACGCTCTCAGTGCATGTATGGACACAGAAACATTAAAGGATGTCACTCGTGTAATGGACATGTGCATTACCATCTGAGCAAGTGAAAGCAGCCACAGGCAGAATATGTATTGCTGTAAAGAACATCTTCCAAGGATACGATTCAAAGGCATTTTTTTTGTAATCCATTAGATCAAAGGAATTGAAATCATAGTATGCAGTCATGTCATTCAGTTCTGAAGGAAATACTAATATACAAACAACATACTTTGATGACTTACATATCACTTGAATGAGAAAACATTATACACACCCTTCATCTGCCTCACATCGTATAGTCAGCTGCTTACAGGGATACAGCTGCCATCCTGTTGTTACTAAAACTCAACCAAAATATTTTCCTCTGTGAAGTCCTTCCTGAACCAGAGTCATTATATCATAACTGACCCCTTGGACCAGTATTTTCTCAGTGGTCAAGGTCCTCATCCACATGCAGTCATGTACGAGGTTCACTGGTAAGTATCGAGACCTCAACTGAAGAACATTGCTGCATCATGTCAGAGGGTGGCAGTATACAGTAGCTGCTCAGTCTGCTCTGTAGATGCTTACGTCTCTGTTGTTACAAAAGTCAGTAAAAAAATAAGCCATTTTAGAAATGTCAGGGATAAGTGCCAATCCATTTGTGGTTTCTGTGGGAATGATATGCAAATGATAGTATTGCAAAACAGAATTGACCAGGATACTTGATATTTACTTGGACTCTTCTTTATTTCACCAGGTCATCCCTCGGTCCAGAAAGCTCCGGCGCAGCTTCAAGCAACAAACGCTTGCAGCAGACTCAGGCCCAGGTGGATGAGGTAAGACAAACGCTATTGCCTGCCTCTGAGTGAGTTAAAGTTCATGACTTTTATTTTCTCACCACCTAAAAGTCCTGTTGAAATTCTCAATTTCTGTTCACAAACGGGAAGGCGAAGTGATCGTGGTCACGTTGTTGTGATCCCGTTCTTTATTATCATATTATCTCCTGCCTTCCAAATTATTTCCGACATTTCCCATCCAATTTCAGCCCCTCAAACATCATAATGTTTGGCTTGTTCAGGATGTGTCCTATTCATTGTCTATGTTCTTTTTATTCCTTTTAAAATACTTAACCTTTTCCACGATTAGCAAAGATCCTTCAATCACAGGCTAAGATGTCCCTGGAAAATGAAAAGGAATCTGATCATTTTCAGCAAAGCATTCAGCTGACTGCGTTCTCATTACATTCCCTTGAGAAATGCATGTACTAGATTAACTCCTTACATGAAACCATTTAAATAATAGTAGTGAGGTACTGGTTCTGACCTGGATTATTTCAAGATTGTTTTTTATATTTGATGTCTTCTACTTCTATATACATATAGCACTTTGTCCAGCTGTGGCTGTTTAAAAGCGCTTTATAAATAAAGTTGATGTATGATATAAGATTTCAGTGTTGCACAAAACACTCATTTGAATTCACTTTTTTTTTATTTCGAATTTTATTTTAAGAATGGGAATCGCCATCCCCTTTGTCATGCTACGTGTGGACTGTCAATAGAAGACACATCAACTAAGCACCTTTTAAGTGATCACTTTAGCACACATTGGAGTGACAACACCTCGCTATCTGCCGACATCTTTTAGCCACTGTTAGCACCCCTGCAGATGCACAGCTGTAGTGAAATCCGTATATTCAACACAACCTCAGCTGAGCTAAGACGACTGCGCAGAGGACAGTGATGGTCATGCGTCAGAAGACCATCGTAAGTCATAACAGTCCTGTATTCTGTGGACTGAAATTATTCATGTCACTGTGTAAGACTGTTATTCTTCTCTTTCTATTGCCTGTGACTCTCCTGCTCTGTGTCTGACTGCGGAAGATGCTTACATAACATTTGGCAGCAGTGTCATGAATCACCATGTTGCGCCGTCAGTGTCTCCACCTCTGTGTGCGGGCTCATATACCAGGAAATATTGAGTGAGAGATCAGAGAGAATTCATTCTGCAGAACGGTGTCTCTGAGGCCATCAGGACGTAATGGTTATAAAGTCTCACCACTTCCGGGGCTCTCACTCGCAACCCCTGCGCCGTGCTGCACTCTCCCTCTCTTGTCCTCCCCCGTGGTGCCTTTGAGTTAAGCCCCTCCTACAAGGAACTTTAACCACAGCGCGTCATGAAAAGCCTCCAATTGGCCAGCAGGAGTTTACATAATCATTGTCTCCGATGGTTATGTAACGTCTGCATGGACTTACACACTCCTCTGTGCTCTGTCTGAGAGGAGGGGCATTAAGTTGGGTTTGTGGATCAGTGGAACATATAGGTTATATTTATTCTGTGATATTATGCGTAAACACGTGTGTATATGATTTTCTCTAAGTCTTTTATCAATCTTGATTGTGTATTTAATTACATTTTACCTTGTAAGGAGTGATCACCCCTGTGATTGGTGGATTTGTTAGGTAACCATGGAGAGGTTACTTAACTCTCAAAGCACTGATGTCATCAATGTTGTATGTGCTGTATAATAGCTCACGTCTTTTTCTTTGTTCTCTATTAAGAACTCATACATATAAATAAACATTCATAAATCTTGATGTTGAACCATTTGTTTGATTTTCATATTTGTGTTTAGGTGGTGGATATTATGCGCGTTAATGTGGACAAAGTCCTGGAACGTGACCAAAAACTGTCAGAACTGGACGACCGAGCTGACGCGCTGCAAGCCGGAGCCTCCCAGTTTGAAACCAGTGCAGCTAAGCTGAAGAGGAAGTACTGGTGGAAGAACTGCAAGGTCTCTAAACACTGGCTATTCCAACATGAAAACACTCTGTTCCACTAGTCTGTAGGATGGAAGAGGTCAGAATTTAACTGAGCTTTACAAGGCTTAAACTTTCATAGGAAATTGAATTTGAAACGTACACATCTGGAGCAGATAATCAAGGAATCAAATTTTATTTATATAGCCCACACTCACAAATCAGAATTTGTCTCGTAGGGCTTCACTGTAACACAGTAACATCCTCCTTCCTCAGCAAGAGTAGGGAAAAATTACCACGAAACCTATTAACAGTGAAATGAGAAGGTAAAAACCTATGGGAGAGTCACATGTGAGAGATTCACTCCCAGGACAGACAGACCTGCACTAGTTGTTACATGGAACAGGCAATAATCTTGACAGCATAATGGTTGATATACTAGATACTCTCTGTGAGGACCACCATGTGTAACCTCCCTGTTTTTACAGTATCCCAGAATCGACATGCTGAACACCTTTCAAGTATTAATGACATCTGAAAGTATATACATACATATCTGCTTGAAAGTGAAGGGTGAGGCAAGGCGTACCCTGCGACTTCTCCACGAAATGTCATGAAATTCTACACAGAGAATCTTTCCAAATGAATTATTCAACACAGGAACTGAATGATATTGATGCACATTTTACTTTCACTTAATGGCAAGCAGTAAATCTAGTCACCCCCTTACTCTTTGCAGATGTGGGCCATCCTGATAGCTGTCATAGTGATCATCATCGTCATCATTATCAGTAAGTATAATGCAGTGCTGGTATAAAATGTAACCTACATAATATTAGCCTGCAGAGATTTAGTTAATAGAGATCCCGATTGTCAACCCTAGTCTACGTTACAAATGAAAGATGTTTTTTACGACTGCAAGAATGAATTGATTGGTTGGTTGATTATACGCGTAGTTGGCCGTTGATTTGGAAATTGATTAATCGGGTATGTTTGACAGGACAGCACACATGGCTGAACATGGGGCTGGAAATGCACTAAGCCCTATAATGGACCATACAAAATACTGTTTTTGCAGTCACTGCATAGCGAATAGTTTTTTTTTTTTTTTTACATAGATTTTCAAATGAACTGTTTCAAATAATGAAATAATGAAAGATTCTCAGATGAAAAGAAATTTGTGTTTGATGGTAGGTTCTTACTTCATTCACAGTTTGGAGTCAATCATCGTAAATCGGCAGTTGTGGAAGAATGGCGGAAACAATGAAGTACAGGAGAGGAACAACGCTTCATAACTGTCTCACAGGAAAAAGTCATGTGATCACTGGCTACTGAGCTTCACATTATCCTCCCCGTCCCACCGCGGGTCTTCATTCCTTGTCCTGGATTGCCCTGTGTGTGTGTTTGTGAATGAGCGTGTTTGTGTGACGTCGACATTATTACATCGTTATTAGTTCCAGGCCACATGCCAAAGAAAGCAGAAAGACACATACAACAATAAACTAGTAATTTGACTCGAACTCAACAAAAGAAAATGAATGTACGTAAACGAATCATCTTTTGACCATTACAAAGCACTTGCACACACACATTCCAACCTCAGGACTGGAAGTTAAGAATATTGTTGTAAACTCTCCTAGAGTTCTATTTACTTTTTATGTTTTACTGTATTATTAGCCTTTATGATTTTGTGTGCCAGGTTAAGAGAAGTGCCTTTGATGAATTTTTGTGTGCGTCTGTTTTAATGCTAACATTTGTCCTGCCTTAAACGGACGAGAGACCCCTTTTCAAGCTACAAACTACACTTCAGACCACAGTGTCAATATTTCGTTCACATTGACACTGGCAAAATCTCCTCAAACTCATCTCTCCAAGTTGACATCTTCTAAAATAGCATCAACACATTGACTTACTCTGTCCAAAACTGTCCTGCTGTGTTCTCACATGGGCTCGCTCCGTTTGGAGTTGAGTGCCTTCCTGAAAGCACAACTTTAGAATGGACTTATCATTATATATTAAAGGTTATTATGAACTGGCCTTTAGATCATGTGCCTGTATACTACGACCAATAACCTCACAGCAAAGAAACTGCCATGGCCTATAAACATGTAGTGCCTTCCATGATGTGCCATAGAGTTTTCCTCAGAAATATTCTCACTTGATCTTGGCCTAAAGGTCGAGAAGTGACGCCTATAAAATTGTCACGCGCAGGAAAGGGCATTCAGACAGATGCCTTAGTGGCGAGAGGCCAACACTACAAATAGAACTTAGTGACCATACACACCTGACCTGATCTCCTGACAGCTGTCTGTATTAACAAATACTATGTTGTGTGTATCAATCAGCCATCCTTATTAACCTCTGATTTAGCCTTCTGTTGAGTCACAGTGGCATTACTCCCATCTGTACAAAATACTCATTGTGTGTGATATTTTTAGTTTTATTATCCTTCTAATATTTGCTACTTTTGTGCCATCTAATATTTTAGAACTAATCCTGCTGCTCAGCTCACATCTCACTCCCATCTCTCTTGATCAGGTGTTTGATTATGGAAACAACACCATCACTTGATGACAACTTCCTGGTTTTGTTTTGTGTTTTTTGTGAAGAAATTGGCTTTAGTCAGACAAATGGTATTAAATTACTTTGTGTCTGACTTTGATTTTGGCTGGTATTTCATCAAAGCAGAACTATTGATGTTCTTATCTCTGGGTTTAAGGGCAGTCTGAAATAGTGCATGCTTGATGCTTTAGTAACTATAGATTCTAGCTCTTTAGGTAATTTGATGGTTATTAAGGAAATTGTGAACATTTTCAATCTACTGAAATTTATTTTCCAATGCCAGCTTTTTATCACCGGTGTATGAGATCATACTCCTCCTGTCTCAACAGGAAATTTGAGCAAAGCTGTATTCAGTGCAATTCTACTCTTTGACCCAATGCCTCTTTGCTTGTATGAAATAAATTTAACTTAAACCATGATATCTTCTCTGAATGTTTTCTCCCTCCTTATCGACCAGTAGCAGAATAAGTATTGATGGTTTTTCTGACCTGCCTCAGGCCACCTTAAAATGTATGTTGAGGAAAAAGGAAAGTATTACAATGCTTGTACTCAAAGCTCTACTGACCCTGCAGGGGACTGAGCTGTGGGTCCACCATTCCAATCCACCTACTGACCATAAAACACATAGTAAGACTTGAAAAAATAATTTATCAGTGTAAAGACTGAATCCTTCGGGCCTTCGACTGTCTCCGGGAGCTGGCTATAATTCATCTTGGGCTGTACAATCCAAACACTTAATTTCATTTTATGCCCAATCAACATTTTCAAACAAAAATCAAGTCAAGAGTACTAAGTGTTCGGTAAATGACATTTTAAGTGAAAATGTGGTTGTGCAAATGCAACAATTTCTCAGCATGAGGGAAAACAGTGCAGTGGCCCACAGGCAACATAAAAAAGTGAGAGGCCTTCTTTAGAGTTGGTTTTGCCACAGTAGTGCAATGTGGAGGACATTATGCAAGATTACCCACTGCCAACTTAGATATGGTTCATATGGTTGGCCTCATTAACTGCATTCGCACCAAAGTCTCACAATCTCTTGGGACCAAAACAAAGGGATTTTGGTCCAGATCAGATAGAAGCATGATTTTGTTAATTGGCCCAAATACAACACTTTTTTTAATGGTCTGAAACTTTTAGGCCTGTAAAACAATTGCGAAAGAGGAAGAGACAAACTGTATTCAATGTTGTACAAGGAAATGAAATGCCACTATAATTATAGCATTGTGCAACAGAGATCAATGGGCCCTTTAACACTATAGCATCAAACATGTTAAAACCCATTTCAGCTCCACTAGCATGCAGTTAAGTTGACAACTGCCTGTTGGTATGTGTCATGGACTAAATCCAGGGCACATCACAGGTATTTTCTGAAAACTCTTTTTGCAGTGAAAGACCATAATTGATCAAATGTGTATAACTGAAAAACAGTGAGTCAGAATCAGATCGCTGTGCACTATTCAGGCGTGTAAAATACAATATGCCATTATTTATTGTTATTTTCCCCTCTCTTTCCTTTCCCATGATCATTGTAATTTTTCAGACAGAATAATACTTTTCATTTTTTTACCTCTTATTTTATTATTTTTTAATGATTTTGTTTCTTTGTGGTTAGACAACACCTTGTTGCATCTGAGATACAGAAATTAGTGATTCTGTGT
>JAFBJT010107930.1:100120-129947 GCA_016785325.1 Chascanopsetta lugubris | reverse complement strand
GATTATTTCTAATTCCATTTCTGTCAATAGAAATCAAGGCAAATTCACCTTCACCTTAAAGTGATTTCCTGCTATTTGCCTTTCAAACGTCTTTGTGAAGTCGATACACATTCAAATTGCTTATTTACATAAAAAACACAACTGTCAAATCAATCCATACACGATTACTGGTTAAGTAGCAACAAATATTAGTAACATATAATAAATGTCTGCAAATACAGAGCATTTCAATCACAATTTGACCAGTGTCTCTAATAAATCATATGATAAAAATATTTTTATTATACATACACAATATGTGCATCGCATCTTTATCACTGTCACATGTGAGCGACTTTGATGACGTCCATGGTGAATCTGATACTCACCAGACTGGATCCAGTCACCTCACTGTACGCCAGGCCCTCCGGAAGCACCAGGAAGTGTTCCTGCTCTTTACTGACACGCAGCTGTCAGGGAGGAAGCCAACATAAAGATGAGCGATGGAGATACTGCAATACATAACGCACAGTCGGCTGTTTTTCGCCATGACAAAAACAATGGACCACAAACAACAGACATCTGATTAAGTTTGGTGACGCTGTACTTCTGTTCTCCTCCGACTCTCTGTTCCTGTTCCCCGCGCAGTGTTTTCTCAATTCTACACACTTGACATCATACAATTAACAAACGAATCGATATGAGCGGCGCCAGATCTGGTATCAAAGCCCTGATATTGGTGACGTGTCTGCCGTGTAAATATGTGCTGTGAGTGAAAAACAGGCACATCACGCTGGGAGAGTGACACTGACAGTGAGACAGGTGTGGCTGATCTGGGCCCAGCCGAACAGGTCGAACAGACGATGGGTGCTGGCCAGCTTGCATCGCATCAACCTCTCGCCCTTCACCATGCTGCCGGGCTCCCACCCGTGCAGGTCGTTGACGGGCGTCACCATCATCATGTCTGTGCGGTGGGAGAAAGTGGAAGGAGGATTTTTTACTGAATGCGAACATGTCATCACACACGGCTGATCTTCCTCATGTAGTCCCTCTGCCAGAGTTGTACTTGTTGTTTTGCGTCTTCATCCTGTGTCATTACAGCTCAAAACAGCTGTTTTCATGTAAATACAACAGAATAGAATGTTTTTATCTTGCTTTCTTCTTGTGATTTTATTTTATCCACCTTCATTTGACCAAATTCCACTGAGATTAATAAGGGAGGGAGACCTGTCCTAGACAGCACCCAAACATAACTGATTCATTTGAGCTCCCTCTGCAAACTAATTCCACGCCCATGGAGCATTGTTGGAAAACTGCCCCGATATGGTTGTCGAGACCAATCTTACACAAGCTGTGATTGCGCTCAACATTTTTTTTAATATCACTATTTGCCCAATGATGCCACACCGGCAAGGCAGCGAGGTGAGAGGGCCTCTCCTGAATCGAGATGATTCCAGCCCACACTGAGCTCCAACGATGGTGCTGGCGTTCCCCTTGCTGCTTGGAGTTGGTTCGAACCGAGCTACATCAGTGACATCTGACAGGAAAGAGGCTCGTGTCTCTTTCTGCAGCAGCGTTTTTACCTGGCCATCATAAATGTGACTATTTGATCAGAGCACCATAGATGAACCACAGATAAACACATGGGACTGGAGTGTTTATGTGAAATGTTTATGTTTACATACTGGAGGAGGAGACTGGCAGGGCGGCCGGGGAGCCATGCAAGGCCATGAAGTCAGCGAGCTGCCTCAGCGCCCACAGGTTGGACGAGCTGCCGCCTTTCTTCGTCTGCTCCTGGATCAGCGCGTCCAACTCCTCCCGGAACGACTGCGCCGACAAACACAGACGTCCAAAGCAGTTTTATTCATGCGCCACATATACGCAGCACAAATACGTCCAGCTGCATCTCGAAGCTCCTCTCTCGAGGATTTGAACACTCGTCGAAAGAACATTTAAAGGCGCAGTGTGTACGATTTGGTGACCTGTAAAAGCTTTCAAAACGTGCACTGACCATGGAAAGTGATGGCGCGTTGGACACATGAGGTGATTCCTAAATACACCGACACTGTGCCTGCATGTGTTCAATCAGCCTCCATCTATACGGGCATCTCACTCCATGGTCGCCCGCAACCTCACCACTACACATTATGCCCCAGTCATGCAGCCTCACCCTTGACCTCCCACACGCACAGGGACACACTCTTGCACTCAGAGTGGAGTAACTACAGCCCTGAGTTGTCAAATAGCATTTGAGAGAAGATTAACTATGATGATGGAACATAATCCCATAAGAGAAGAAGAGCAGACGAGGAAAGAGCAAAGGGGGGGTGGGGGACGATAACAATAAATCAGGATTCTCACCGGACTCTGCAGGAGACTGGATATGCGTTTCTTATGCTGGGGTCCTGAGCTGGGTGTGGAATGCTGAGGAGACTGCAGGCTCTCGGGGGCCCCATCGCTGGGGCTGCGCTGCACCGGGGTGCTCTTCGGGGTGGGGGACGTGCTCATCTTCCACTCGGGTGTAGATCTTTCAGCTAGGTGTGGAGGATCTGTGGAGACAGTTGACATTTAATGATGGTGGCTTAAACAGCACCTGGCTGGAGGGAAGAGCGTTTACAAAGTGCAATATCAGACCAATGATGATAGGAACCACAGCTGACATTTGGGAGAACAGCCCCTTTTCAATGTCTTTCCAGGGAATAGATGCAAAGATCAATAGCACTCTCATATCTGTCCATTAGATATGAAGCTGCAGCCAGGAAGTTGTGAGCTGAGCTCAGCACAAAGAGCAGATAGAGGGGGAAAGATCAGGACCAGTCGTTTGCACAAGTAACTGAATCCATCCAGCAGCACAGCACGTTGTTCAATTTGTGCAAATCAATCATCAGTTTTCATTTTTACAGGGTTTATTTGGTTTTCAGTAACACAAATATATATGTATATATAAAAAACATTCTTTATTTAAACAGGTAGGTCAATTGAGAACCAGTTCTCATTTACAGAATAATGTGCACTTAGATATATATTACATATGTATATATATATATATATATATATATATATATAGATAGATATTAGAGATGGCCAACCAGACAGCTCCACCATAATGGAGTCAAATCAATCTGTGGCCCAGTGGTTAGAGCAGTCACCTTTGGAAGTAAAGGCCACTGGTCGGAGTCACACTTGGACCCAAGTGCAGCCTCACTTGCCCTGACACTGACACACCAAATGGCCCTATGTGTACTAGGAGAAATACCCCATGACCCAGAATGCTGGATAAGCAGTAGAAGATGACATGACATTACCCACTGGTGGGTGGCTGCAGCACAGGAAACAAAATGCGGAACATAAACCACCGCTGGAGACGCAAAGTCAAAGTATGATTTTTGCCACGTTGGGTGAATTCTTATCTCATCACACTGAATATGTACAAGTTTGAAGCTGTTGACTGGCAGTTGACACTGACGTGTACAGTATATGGTTGATATTCTCGCTGCACCACACCACCATCATAAGTAGCAGCAGTTACTTTGCTCAATTGTTTTCGGAAGATGTTGTTGTCATCTGCGTTTTATTATCAGCCCCATTGTTCAATTCAGATTCAATTGAATAGTCAATGCTCATAAAATGATTGATACCTTGTTATGTACTTCTTCACTGACAGCAATCACTTCTGCCCTCCTGATCATTTCATTGGTGCAAGTTGATGAGAAAGCTCAGCAGTCTGCCGTTACACGCGTGTAAAGGGAAAATACCACATGGATTCAGATAAGTCTGTTCTCACTCACATTGCAATGGCCACATATCAGATTTACATGAGCCTGAATCTACTGCCACATGCAGGATGCACCCGAGGTGTCCTTTGCCCTGGATCAACGTAAAATAATCAGATGTAACACTTTGTCTGAATACAAAATGTTTGTGTAACTGGGTGAATGGTACATTACCTGTACTGTAAAGCGCTTTGAGGGCTCTTCAGGACTCGATAAAGTGCGATATACATTCAGACCATCTACTATTTACCATGAGTCATTGTGAACCCAGCCTCTGTTGTCACATAGACATTAGATATAACCTCCACGGAACAGTGATGGCAGGAAGGTGAACTGTGGCAGTTTGGATGCAAGTGATTCATGTTCTGGGTGATTCATTGTAAAGCAGCAATAAGAGTCCATTTCAAAACCTGTGGGTTTGAATATACTGTAGACTTAAGTCGAAAGATGGGCTCAAAGCACCTCACAACATCAGATATCAGAAACAGACATTAAACAATCTGATTTGTTATAAATAAAGGAAAAATTAATGTCAATTGAAGCCGACCCCCTTAAATACAGGAGATTTAGACTGTATGTTCCCTGCCAACTGCAAAATAACAACAAAACCTTCCGACAATCACTAAAATCAAAATCTATGAAATCATGTTTATCGATAGATAGATAAATAAATAGAGCTTTATCGATCCCTCAGGCAGTTCCCTCGGTAGATTCGAGTTCCAGCAGCATCAGCGTACGCAGAGAGACGCAGTTCAGGAACAATCATTTAAATGAAGCATCAAATCAGCAGTAGAAAGGAGAAAACAAATGTGTAAATGGAAGAAAAGAATAAAGAGAGTGGTCTGTGTTTCTGCCCAGAGCTACGAGAGACGTCAGACCACCGAAAACTCAAGAATCAAAGACGATCACGTATCAAACACCATTTCAATCCCCTCTGAGCACGTCCACCCTGAGTCGAGCTTCCTGTGTCATGCATGTTACATGGAAAACAAGCATCATGTTACCTTGCACATTAGCTAACGGTGCATCAGGCTGCACATCGCTGATCGCCTTGCATTGAGAGTGACGGCAAAAAAAAACCTACCGTTCCATTCAGGATGCTGGATCCCTCACAGCACCGGCTGCTGGTAGTGAGACGATGCAGCATTAGCAGTAAAAGCTCACATGCACACGGCAGCATCCGAACCACTGACAGGAAGTTAGCTGGTGATTCCGCTCGGTAAGTGGAGAACGAGTACAGAGTTACAGTAAGGATCCTCACATGAAAGCAGGCCACTCCCCAAATGAAGTGCACACACACACACACACACACACACACACACACACACACACACACACACACACACACAAAGATTCTGCAGGGAGCAGATAAGGTCTCAAACACGCCACACCCTCCCTCGTGTGCCACATCTGAGTAACTGACTCAATTATTCACTTACTAGATTTCTTCTATCACTGGTAACAACACACTGAATCATGTATCCATGACCACGTGAATTCTAAACATCCAAACTCCAAGCAGTCAGGATCCACGTGCATTTCTTAATCTCATGGCCCCACACATTACAGAGCCTTGCTCCACACAGGGGCCCTGAAATATTTAATCATGGATCCAGAAACAGCAGGGATGCCCTGAAGGATTAACTTGGCTTTACAAAACACACACTGGAATAGTCTATGTTCTCATACTGTAGTTAGACATCTCTCAACTCTTTCACATGTACAGGATCGTGCTACATAATTGTGTGGTAAAATATATTTACAGTATATGACATGAGGTATTGTTGAGTTTTCATCACCCTCCATCATGTTTCTACTGTAGCCAACAATGGACAAACAAAGCAAAGTTGCAACTAAATTCTGCACGTTGAACCTTTGAAGGTCCAGTGTGTAAAAGATTTTTGGTGAATTCTTTTCACTTCAGTAAGTAGATCAAAATGTGTTTACAAATGTGTAATCACATGAATGTATGGCTTCATTTTTACATGACCCTAAAATGTGTATGCACATCAGGAGTGGGTCCTCTCCACAGGGGCCGCCATGTTTTGACAGTAGCCCAGAGTGGACAAAGTAAACATTATTTGAGCTTCAATGACAACGGAGGGCCACCATCGCTTCTCCTGCATGATCAAAAGGCAAGGGTGAGGTGATGGATACAGCATGTAACTTCACTTCTAAATGTCATCAAACCGTACACACAGCACCTTTAAAACAGACGGCAATTTGCTGTTCTGTGTTTCGATTTTATACCCCTTTGTTATTCAAATGTATTCAAATAGATGTAATAGAACAATTATGTTGAGCAGCTGTGAGTCATTAGAAGCCAAATTCAAAGCACCACCCCTCTTTCCCTCTCTCACAATGGAAGGGGGGTTCATATGCTCTCTCTCTCTCTCTCTCTCTCGCTCTCTCTCGGTAGAGAGGAGGAGCCCAGCTGCTGACGAGCAGCAGGCAGAGAGCCTCTCTCCCCTGGGACGCTCTTAATGACTGAGGGGAGACATGGAGATCAGGCTGCTGGCCCGGCATCGCCGCATCCTCTTATCCCCCATCACACTGTGATGGACAACCGTGCCGTATGACCATCGTTCAAAATCGTCTGCGTCAACGTATTCCCTCGGAGGGTGAATAAGAGAATATATAACAATATAAGCTGTGGGTGACCTTTAGATGCGATATCAGGTCCAAAGTCCTTTTCATTCACTTGAATGTGGTCATTGGATTTCAGAGTTGCCATTTGGCCCAATTGGCTACAATTAAGAGTTGAGACCAAGTGAAATGATGATTTACACTAAAAGATTAGGAATGATGACAACAACAGTCCTGACCTGATATCAAGATGTCAATGTTACTCTCAGCCCTGGAGCATTACACCAGCACAGACACTTGCACCACTTCCTGTACCTGTTTCAAAGTAAAAGCCTTTGGAGAGTAGTCTTTATTTTGATGGAATTTGTTGGAGTGTAAGATGTTGAAGTTGTATGTATTCATGCCCTAGTGTCCCGAGGTTTAGAATCAGAGGTTATTGATCCTTGCAGGCAGAGTCAGCGTACAAAGATATGCATTGATTATACCAATCGCTTGACCAGGGGTGTCAAACTCATTTGAGTTCAGGGGCCATATATGGTCCAATTTGATCTCAAGTGGGCCGGTAAAATCATAGCATGAAGACTTATAAACAATGACAACTCCAAATATTGGTGTAATGTATAAGTACAGTTGTCAATTTAATGATAATACTCTACAATACACTTAGCAGACACTTTTTTTTAATCAAAACTTTTCTCAATATAACCAATGTAAACAAAGCACACTGGATTGGACCCGCAGGTGGACCTGTTCCAGCCCATGGGCCAAATATTTGACACCCCTGAACTAGACTGCTGGACTGTCACTCTGCTGCTGAACATGCAGCCGGTGTTGACGGCCAACAACTGACCCATTCAGCAGAACAATGCGTGGGGCAAGCAGTGCTGCCTGCATGTGTAGCATTTGATTTGCAACTAGCGACATTTTCTTCATGACTTGTGAATTGGCAGCATGGGAATAATGAGGTAGCTGTGTTTTGATACACAGCTATCCGTCATTCTATGGAGTAAACAAAGCATATTGAGTTTTATTTTGAAGGGTACAGACTCTTACACAATCATTTGTCCTGTAGTTGATCAAAGGAATTAAGTCAAAACAGAGAAGTATTCCGACACCTCAGTGCAGGACTTATTAGAATAGCTTTTAAAGGTGCAGTGTGTAAGATTTGGTGACATCTAGAGGTGAAGTTTGCATGTTGGAGGAGAACCTATGGTAGATATGGTCATTAGAACCCAAAACATGTTTAGTACGTCCACTTTTACTACTGTAAAGAGAGACGCAGAGAGGACCCGCTCCTTATTTAAGGGTAATGGGAAAAAAAAAAAATTCAGATGATTATAAATTCATGAAAATTTCAATATGTAATTGTTTTGTAATATATTTAGAAGAGAAAAAAATGACCAAAATAGTCCACACAGCACTTTTAAGTGGCAATAATAGCTTCATACATTTTGATGTGCTCAGTTTATACATTTCCTCATGACCTAACCTCAGCTTTGATCAGACTCTAATGAATCTGACTGATCTTTTTAGTGCGTTAATAACGTCTGGAAATCTCAGACCAACATGCTTTTTGCCTTTAAGTGACTGACTAATAGTGGTTGGGATTAGATTGGTGGACAACTAATATGGTGATTAATGCCATTTAAAATGAAACTTACAACACAATTAAGTGAGTAAATAAGTGAAGAGGTCTGGCTTCCAGCATTTGTTTGTATTGACGGCTGTAAATCTACCTGTCTGCAGTGGTTTTAAGAGGCCTGAGTCCGACAGGATGCACAGGCACGTTCGTAATTACCTAAGTGACACTGAATTGATTTTCTTTGGCCTCACTTTGTTGGGTTTAAGTCAGAATGGCTTGTCAGCAGATCCTGACCAGTTATAGGACTAGGCCTTTGTAACCGATCAGCTCCCTATTTGCAGTTTTCCAAAGATTAACCATTTCAAAAACTAGCTGTTGTTATTTTATTTATTTCTTTTTTAAATCTATTTGCTTAGTATGGCTCCATGAGATGATAAGCTTTTTTTGTTTGTTCTATTACGTCTTTAGTTTCACAACTTCAAACTTCTGCAGATGTCAGTTTGTGTGAAGAGTAGACACTTATTATTTAACCTTGATGACGTTTAACAGAATCTATTTTCAAGCACATCGCACACAATACGAAAAAATTTTGATATTCTCAAGAAGGGTAGAATCAAATGCCTGATGAACTCATACCCCTACATTGCACTTTTTAAACCCAAGTTGGAGACTTTATTGACAGGCGCCTGTATAAACTTTATTGAAAGGCTCCTGTACCTAAATCTAAAGTTATACTTCACTCATTTCTATACTTGTCTGTCTTCTCAACTACTTGTACACAAATCGATTAATTTGCTCCTTTTGATCTATTTTGACGAAATCTTGAATCTACGTGTGTAAACTGTTTGATTACCCACTATGTTGCACCAACCTGTTTTACAGTAGCTGACGAAGGACAAACTAAACTAAACATCTCCTACATATTTAGAGTGGGAGGGTGAGGTGGTGGTATTCAGCTACATTATGCAATCTCATCACAAGAGATGTGACTAAATCCAGCGCTCGAACTTCTTTTAATGTCAATGCACAGCATATGGGGTGATCGATGAGTGTGTATATGAAATGTGCTTCACAATAAAAAAAATAAATAAATAAAAGAACTTCCTGTGGCTGAGATCCCTCCATGGTTCATCTGCTATCGAGCTCTAAGGAATAGGTCGGGACACAAATATATCAACAACCCACGCCAATGTCACGTGGAGCAGGATGAGAACAGCTCTATCGATCACACGCAGTCCTGAGAGCAGCACACGTCACATTCCAATAGAAATGTGCAATATGATTGGAACGGCTTTCCTTTTGACTCGGTTGCCTCTCCTCCTGCGCGAGGCCTGCACGGAGCACGGCTGCCTAGCAACACTCGCACGCGCCGCAGCATCAGCACCAGTCTCCGCTAATGGCCACCAGCAGAACGCAGAGGCCAGCGGGGACGGAGCCGCACGGCGCTGCTGGGCCAAGGAGGGGCGCGTTCACCGATCGATCACCGAACCACAGGCTCGCGCAGTCCCGATCACACACATACAGACTGGTGCGGCGGCGGGAGGCACAGAAACATCGGACGATGAGTGAGATCGGCGCGTGCACGACGCATGCGGATGAGCCGCTGCACGCACCGGGCCTCCAGTCTGCACAACACGGCCATGAACCACCGCGCTCCGCATCCCCGGCATGCGCCAAAGGTTACAGGCGTGCGCGTGCGCGTGCACGCTCTGGCTGCATTCAAACAAGAACGACAACAACAACAGTCGTCGTGCGGTGAGGTGCCGATGTGCATCCGCGACACGTGCACGCGTCAGGGGGGGCGCCCAGCCCCTCGCTGTAGCTCACGGTTCGACGCGGTTGACCAGCTCGCAGAGCACAAACAGAGCAACTCACCTCAGTACATCCCCCGGGGATCGCGTCCCGAGTGTGGGTGCGGCTCACACCCACCAAAGCCCCCCAGGCCCGGAGCTCGGTGGTGTCCTCGGGCCCCCGCCCCCCGAGAGTTGAGCTTCTAAACGCCGCTCTGGCCGGTCGGGAGCTCCGCTTCTCTCTTTGTCACTCTGTCCCAGGGCCTCGGCTGGATTCCAAGTCAACGGAGCTTGATGGTGTTCATCTTCATCATCATCATCCTCATCATCCTCCTCACCGCTCTCTTTGCAGCGCCTGGACCAGCCCACTGCCACGCCTGTCCTCGGTGCGACACCCCGAGGGCTCCCAGCAGGTTCCGAGTCGCACGGCCGCAGCGAGGGGCCACCAAGTGTCCGCGACGCACCTGGAGGCTGAGGAGGGTAAACGGTAAATGCGCAGCCGCGCGGGGCTTTCTACAAGTCCCGTCCCACCCGCTGTGGGGCTGTGGAGAAAGGCCTGGTGCATGAGGGAGCCAACGCACTCTTGTCAAAAGGGCGCCACCGTCTGTTGGGATGGAGAAGTGCATAAACGTCTTGTCCTCACCCCAAAACAAGATGAACCCCGCCCCCACACTCGTGTGCTAAAATTTAAAGGTGCAGTGTGTAACATTCGGGTGATATTTTTTTCACCTGTAAATATCACAAAACAATAACAATTTATAATCATTTCAATGCCGTGTTGGGAGTCACGTGTTACAAAAGTAATGCAATGACTGTAATGCATTACTTTTTGCTGTAACGCAGTGATGTAAGGCATTACACACAAATCATTTGTAATATTTGACTCGGTACAAATCTAAGTAACGCGCGTTACGGTGCATTTTAAACCCAAAAATTAAGTGGTGCGTTGTTTTTATACAAATTCGCCAACAACGCGAGATTAGCAGATGAAAAAAAATCAGCACTAATCCGACTCTACATTCAGGAGATGGACAAACTCATTATTTTCAGTTCGTCAGAGACAAGGATAGGAAGAACATTATAGTTAAGTGCACTTTGTGTGCGAAACCAAAAGATCTCTCGACCTCACGAAATACCACAAGTAATTTGACGAAACATCTAGCGCGGCGCCACGCTAACATTAAGCTAGTGACCAAAAGAATGAAAGAAAGAAAGCAATCTGAGGAAGAGAGCGGAGAGAAAAAAACGCTATGCAGCAAAAACTAACATTCTCCCGTTCTGTGATGCTTGGTCCTGGAACGGCGAGGAGACTCGTGGCAGAGTATGTTGTCGAAGATATGCTGCCACTTTCAACCGTGGAGTCTCCATCTTTTAGAAACATTGTGAGCAAGATCCCTGTCCAGGCTAGCAAGGACAAGGTTAGCTATCATTGCCTCAACAGGTCAGTGCTACCGGGCTGTACACGATCAGAATAGCCACCAGAACAGCGACATAACGTCAATCTGTACCACGTCAGTCTGTATCCAGATAAAACATACATTAATGTATGACACATTAAAAATGAGCTCAAGGGCCTTACAATGTAGGCAACTCCCCCAAGACCCACACACATACACACAATGAGCTGCATTGAACACAATCCAAATCCATATTTCCTGTTATTTTGGTGAAAGTAATGCAAAAGTAATGTAAAAGTAGTGTAATGCCTTACAATTCAAAGACAGTAATATTGTAATGTAACAAATTACTTTGAAATGACAGTAACAAGTAATAAGTAATGCATTACGCTTTTCAAGTAACTTGCCCAACACTGTTTACATGTTTAGTCCATTTATGTATATTTAAGGAGGAGGGTCCTCTCTACAGGGACAGACATATTTTTACAGTAGCCCAGAGTGGACATACTAATATCTTTTGAGTTTTAATGACAAGTGAAGTCCACCATAGGTTCTCCTGCAAGTTCAGAAAGGAGAGGGTGAGGACCTCACAGTTGTATTCATCACCATGAGGTGATGAATACAACATGCAACTTCAAACACATAAGAGAACACATAGCCTTTATCTTTATAGTAAAAAAAAGTTGGTACTTTAAAAACAGTAATAATATGGGAGCCAGAAGAAGCTTTGTCAAGGGTAATGAAAACAACACATATGCTTTCAGGTGAACCTCACGTGGCTTATTATTAAAGGTGCAATGATATATCGCGCCCTGATATATCACGATACAAAAACATGACGATACGTGTCGGTGAGGTGAAAACCTGTATCGCGATATCTGATATGTCATATTTGTCTAGTCCAGACAACGTCTCAACCGGCGCCCGCCACGTGTCAACACGGGAGGAAGGGAGAGCGAGAGAGAGAGAGCGAGAGCGAGAGCGAGAGCGAGTGTGTGTGCCAGAGCGTCAATCTGTCACTGCTGTGCACACGCACACACACAGACTCTGTTCCCGTTCAAACGTATTAAAAATCGTACAATCATTTCCCACACCAACAGTGAAAAATAAAAAACAAATGTTTGCAGCCTGTGACAGGTCCACAAATGTTTTTCTTTTCTGCTGTAGTTTCAATAAATATGCACACACACACACACACATATACAAGCCTGAAAGTTCCATTGACTTACAAATTCAAAATGGCAGCCTCCATAAGAGGCAGGTGTAAAAATCTGTCCCTTTAAAAAAAATTCGCGATACTATCGTATAGTATCATTATGGTGACCTCCATATCGTGTATCATACCGTGTCATGAGATTAGTGTATCGTTACACCCCTTCTAATTATTTATTCCATGTCTTCATGTATTTAGTTTGGTTCCTTCTCTCTCTTGAGTCATTTCTCAATTGTGTCGAGAGACAGTGAAACAACTATACTAAAAAAGTGCTTACTTTAGATATATTCTCAGAGGTACCCTGCAATTGCAAACCACAATGTTTATATACTCTAAAGATAAACTCTTAATACATTCAGATCAGAGGGAGCCGACAGTGAGCACAACTGAAATCAATAAAGTACTTTTATTTTTTTTACTCAAACTCAAGACTCCTAGTCAAGATTTACATCTCAGTTTGGACAGTGTCAAATGATGGGGCATCACTTTGCACAGTATATTTAAAATGTAGTAATTATCTGGACAACATTTAGCAACCATACAAATAATGCTCTTTTATATTGCAATATGTTATGCTCATCATAGTCCCACATTCACCCAGAAGAGGGAGCTAAAACTACGTATTTCAGATCAGCTGCAAACTTTGTTATGGAGAGGGTTTCCTCTCAGTGTCCCTGTGTTATCTTGTCATTTAGTACATTGCACATCTATTGTTAATTTCAGATGATGAATTTATTTGTATCAGTGTGTTGCACTGTTAAGTGCAGTCGGTGAAATGTTGCAAAGAGGGAGAGATCAGGTATCAAACCATTTCTCCACTTTACACTGTAACCAAGGAATGCTCTTTTGTACTGTAATATCTTACCCTCATCAGCAGCTCTGCGCACAGATGGATACTGATTTGGAACATATTAAGATATTTCAATAAGGTACAGGTTACATGGATAATTTATTGAAGATTGGTATTTACCAAACATAAATTTGGCAGCACGCACATGTTGGATAGTTTCTAATTTGTTATACATCTTACGTAAAGCGTAAAACACTTCTAAAAAGAAATGAAAAATTAAACTTCCTTGAAATAGCGTTTGAAGGCTTCAGAGGATCAAACACTTTTATACATATAATCAAACTGAAGTCAAAGGTCAAAATATACATAACATAAAATAGAATTTTCTTCTCGACGAATCCTTTCCTCAACAGGCCCCTAAAGATATAGATAAAAATAAATTACTTGACATGACGACACACTTCCATCAATACAATTATCACATTTGTCAAAATTATACTCTACTTGAAAAGGGATTTGTTAGCGGGCTGTCTAGACTTTGAGTTTTATCATTCACCAAATGTGTTAGGTGTGTTATGTATGTTGTTTATATATTAGGCTAATCTATTAGATTAAATTATAAATACCCCATTTTATGACATTTTTTTCCAACGTGTTTTAAAAAAAATTTTCATTACTTGCATTAAAAGGAATGGGTATGACAAGTATAAATGACATTAACTCATTGAGCCTTAACTGACTTATAAGGACTTTTACAATAGTGTATATGGGATGTCTAATAATTCTAGGGCTGATTCGTTTTCAGATTTCAAAAACATATGGATATGTACACAGGCTCATCTGTAATTCACTGAAGCTAACTAAATCATACAAGACAAACATAATTACACTATGGAGCAAAAGATGGAATCAAAGGGTATCATAAAAGGGTACATGTGAACAAATGATGCTACAAAAAAAGTTTGACGAGTCAAATTTTGAGCGAAATAGTTTTTGTCTCTTAGACATTATACACTTATACATTCAGATAGTACATTAAACTACAATGATCCTGATGCCTCTTCAGCCAGAAGAGGGTGTCAGAACTATGCATTTCAAATCAGCTGGAAACTTTATCATGGAGATGGTTTCTTCTCAGTGCCCGTGTTATTTTGCCATTTAGTATGTTGCATCTATTATTAATTTTGGATGATTAATCCCTTTGTATCAATGTGTTGTTCTGTTGACAAGAGTCAGTGAAATGTTGCTAAGAGAGAGAGATCAGGTATTGAACATTGAACAAAAATGTGCACTAAACAAGCCAATCAAAAGGTTGTTGATCTGTATATGTTATTAACATGCAGTGTAGTTTGAAATTTAAACAAATGTATAACTAAATGGAACTTTTTCACAAAGGGAAAAACAGGTATTATTCATAATATTAACATAATCTAGTGTAGATCTTGAAAGTCACGACAATGATCAGGACCCTGTAACCAAAGCAGATTGATACATTTCAGCTGTTAACATAGACATGTGCCTCTCCTCTTGCGCTACGTCAAAATTAAATCAATATTCAGTCCACAAGAGGGCACCATTGCAATGACATTTATCCAACCTTCACGTTCGTATATATTTTGAGCTATTTCAATTAAATTAGTAGCTATATATACTTCATTATAATACCAATTCAAGGGAATAAAAAAAGATTTATATTATCAGAACCTTGGTATACACCCCCTGATGCTGATGAGTTTAGTTTTGTCCTCAAAATGTCCTACACTTGAGTTTGAGTTTGTAGATGTTGAAAAATGTTTCAAAAGATGTTTTTTTTTTTCCATTTTCACAAGCTGTGCTCCATCATCATCAGCTTCCCAACACGTGGTGTTCTTGGATTTATCGAAGAATATATTTCTAACAAGTGATTGAGATGATTCACGTGTAATAAAAATAAATAAATAAATAAATCACCTGGCATGTTTCCAGCATTAATTTAAGTCACCTGCCTCACACACTAGTCAGCCAGGTTAAGACATCTGTGGAATGGAAGAGAAAGTGAAACATCAGAGTTCTTGACAAGCATAAAAACAGCTGTACAGAAACTTCACTTTAAGCTTTCCTTGTCTGAGCAACACCTAATGTATTTACTTCTTTGTTAGGAGACCTGTTGAATCACTATTAACCTGAAAAATATCTCAAGCCAAACGTTTACGAGAGATTAAAGCACAGAAAAAAACACTTAATTATGCAATCAGATCAAACTTCTCATGTTGGAAGAAGAAGAATACAATCACATGCTTCATTCTGATTGCCAGTTGTATCTGTAGCATCTACCTTCCGGATCATCTTAGCAATCATACTTCTATCTGATTGCTTATTGTTTGAAGGGTGCAGTGTTCCTCATGTACCGATGAAGGCTGACTGTCTCGTCTTCAACAGGTTGAAAAATATCACATCCGTTCAATCAACTAATAAAATCTTACGTTCAAGAGAGCTCTTGACAAAACGTTGAAAATTGTTGTCAAATTGTTCAAAACTTGTTCATTCAAAGAACTTAGTCCAGAAGTGAAAATTGATTTGACCTTTGCAACAAAATGTCACATGTCACGTTGGTTGTTTGATGGCAAAGTGGTTGAGGAGATCATTTAAACGTTATCTGCATGATCTGATCAATTCCTCCACTTTTTTTTAACCTTTTGTGGATTACAGTTTTCACACTGCAAATCAATAAATGCAAATGTTAATATCATGACTGGCTTACTGATTTAGAATGTATATGGTAAAATGGACAGTAGTTGTATAGAGTAGAAAAGCACTTACAGTAGGTCTGCAAAGAACCATTTAAGGGCCATTAGTA
Source organism: Chascanopsetta lugubris (assembly GCA_016785325.1). Classification (NCBI taxonomy): domain Eukaryota; kingdom Metazoa; phylum Chordata; class Actinopteri; order Pleuronectiformes; family Bothidae; genus Chascanopsetta; species Chascanopsetta lugubris. The sequence continues at coordinate 114,001 of JAFBJT010107930.1, read as the reverse complement.
TGTGTAGAAAAACGGCTGCTGTCTAGTTTCTAGAATTACAGAGGATAAAGGATGTCTGCTGGTTTTGGACACTGTCAACTTACTACTAGCAGCAGCAAACATCCCAAATATCACTTCTCTTTTAGTTAACAGCCACAGCACAAACTGAAATTATTGGAGGATTCCAATTTATTGAGAGCTCATTTAAAATTCAAATCCAGTTTTTTTCAATGTCTTCATGCTTGTGGGTTTTTCCACATATGCCTTATTAGAGGAAAAAGAGTAATCTCAATGATTAGGTGAATGAAAACATTGCACACAATAAGGTCAAGTGATTGCAAACACTGTCTTTGTGTCTGACTATCAGTAGCAGATTCATAAGGTCATCAGCATCACAGCTGACAAACACTTAATATCAAGTCAAATGAGTTACCGTGGTCTGGTCAGGTGCCACTTGGATGATGAGCTGGTATGCCGGCATTACACAGTGCTGCAGCACAAGTCTGGTCATATCGCCATCATCCATTACAGGCTCTGGAGGCAAAGTTAATCCATCTTCGATATACTCGTCTGCTATGTTCAGCAGCTTTCAGGTGGAAAAATAACAGTCAAAACGTATCCACTTCAGGCAGGAAAATCATTATAGTTAGAATTAAATCAATGCCCACACACATTTAAACTGTGCAGATGCCAGGCTCAAACACAAAGGCCAGCGTGACAATTTCACTATAGTGGCAAAGTGAAGAGCTCACTGACTGTGTGTACAAGAACACACAGTTAAGCACAATCAGAATGCAGAATGAAAGCTAAAATGCTATTACAAGGAAGACAAGCTACTTTAAATCAGAACGTTTAGTGTATATTTTTTCATTTTATCGTCATAAGTCATACTACAAGAATGCATTTTCTTATGTGTACTTGTCCCCATCTGATTAGCTTGTCTTGCTGAGTAGTCTGGATCATAAAATTGTATTACAATCTTTTAATTTTCATTATAGATATTATCAGATGGCTTTGCGTAGACCCTCTACATTGTGAAGTCACAGGTGCAGTAGGGATTTCTCTCCAAAACAAATCCATCTGCTGTATTTTTAAGAAAGGGCACCATACGTGGTTTTTGATAGATTAATCAAATGACAACATCTTCATCTGACTAGTATGGACTGGGTTAGTTTGGGTTTTACTGGTGAAATTCTTGTTTACACAGACAAACAACTGTTCTATTAGCACAGCAGAAAAGGCACACTTACGTCATCCACTCTCCATAGGTCACTGCCCAAGACATCAGTCTGACCATAAGTGATTGCATTCTTTAAGAAATCAGTTGCACAGCCATCATGCTGAAAAGACAGACAATAACACCAATCAGCATTACAAAATAAGTAACAGTGTTGCCCTTGGGAAAAGCAGAGGACACTTGTTTTTAAAATGAAGTCCTGATAATAGCGGTACTTACACTGTCAGTGTCTTGCAAAACTGCAACAAGCAATCGAATGTATTCTGTTGCAGCTTTGAGTGTGTCCACTTTACTGGGCTTCCGGTCAGGTCGCATCAGTGGAACCATTCGCTTCAAGCGGGAGAACATTGAGTTCAAGTTTCGGATCTGCACAAAAAAAAAAAAAAGGTAAACGTTTCATAAATGACATATTTGGAATCACTGGGAATCTAATAAACTTGACTTTGGTTGATCAAATCCACACATCATGAAAAAGAATGCAAAGGATAATTACTAAGTCTACTGTCTCTGACAGCACTGGGGAGCTCCTTCAGTGACGGACCGCTCCGCCCACTGCCATCAGGCTGTACAATCAGCCTGATGTGACAAAATGTCACAATCACGCACATACAATAAAGGGTCAATTGAATGAATATCTTCCCTTCTTCTGAGGAAGGACCCAGTGTTAAACTCCCTCTCTTCTGTGTCATGTGCTGCTGCTCTTTACTTGCTCTATTCTGTGTCCAAAACTCTTTTATACTACTACTTTTTAATGTTGTTTTACTGTGTGTGTTTGTGTTCTTCTTATCTGTGCTGTCCCTATTGAAATGTGAGAAGAATAAAAGGTATAAAGTTAAATCTATTGTGTTCAACAGTAAAGATTTGAGTCGTGTTTTTATACCTTCCATTTAACCTGAAAACAGAGCGTATTCGGCACAAAAACAGAGTTTGTAAAGTACATTTCAGCCAGTATTGCTTTCCATGTTACTTTGCTCAGCTTACCAGAAGTTGCTCTCAAACATATGATGTTTCAATGTTGTTTGTTGATGTTTTAGCACTGGATTCTACATGTGAGTAGGAAACATTAAAAAAAATGTCTTGCCCATACCAATGTATGGACAAATGATATTGGAAATTATAAACAAATCTCAAACATGTCCCCAGTACTCGAATAAATGGATGACGGGTGCAATGCCTTTCACATTGAAACACAATGACTCATCTCTTGGAAGGTACCTGTGCATCATGAAGTGAGAAAACACATGTGTAAAGTATGTGTTTATGAACACAATAACATAGATATTTACACAACAATGTATGAGGAGCAGGGTGGTGGTTAATATACATTTGTTTGGTATGGAGATTTGTCAAGCTGGTCAGAATGAAATACTCATACTAACTGACTGTCCGGCCAGTTTTCTAAATACCATGTCAAGAGAGCTAAAGGGGCTAAAGCTAAGCTAACTGAACGGACAAAGCTGAACCTTTGAGAAAGACTTTGAAAATACTCTCGGCAGTCGTGTTCCTTGTGTTCTCCTCTTGAGTTCACTCACTCTCAGTCGTTCCTTGGCGTTGACCAGCTCCCTCTTCTTCACGGTTTCGTTGAAGTCCTCGGCTACAAAGTAGAGTCCATCTTTGGCCCGTTTGAACTTCTCTATGTTGCTGTACACCGGCAGCGCCGACTCGCCCGTCAGACGCTTCAATATGTCGCTCATGAGTTCCTCCGGGGGCACCTTCATTTTCACCAGAAACATGAGTTCAGCTTGTCGGTAAACCTGATAAAGTCCGTGTCCGCACAGCGCCGCGTCGTCCGGTCCGCTCAGCACACATGGAACAAGCCGCCGGCCACACACCTGTTTAATCAGCACCTGCCTCGGACTGTAAGAAATCCCCGAGCGAATGCTAGCGTTCATCAAGTCTGACCAAAAAAGAAAAAAAAGAAAAAAGAAAAATTGACAATAACACTTCTGTGGAATTGTGAATGAATTCTCAGACACAGTCGACAGAAAGTTGCATTATTAGAGTGAAACAAAAAGACACGAGACAAAACAATAGTCAGCAGTTCATCTGTGAAACTGCGTTTGTGTATGTGTGTGTGTGTGTGTGTGTACACATGGTGAATGGGAGGAGGAACTAGGCAGGAACCAGCGCTGAGGGTGATGGAGAGCAGGAGATGCTCGGGATCTTCTCAGACTGTTGCCTCTGTCCGGAGCAAAATCCCGGACCCAGTGCAGAGGGAGGGTTCAGTCCAAGTGTGATTGATTTGAGCACGAGGCCACATGTGTCCAACTTGTTTTATGCAGGCACACGTTTGTCTCAAAATAAGCTATAGTTAATTACACGTGCCCCCCTTTTATGTGTAGCCATTATTCAGTGTGTAACCATTATTTGTACCTTGAATAAATGATAACCGAGTATGAAGACAGTTATTTTACAATATGTCAATTAGTAATTACTTGTGGCCGTTGGAGAGCAACCATAATGCTGATGTGGCCCTTGGTGAAAATAAGTTAGACACCCCTGCACCATAGGGTCTACGGCAGTGCTTCAGGACCCTCTGTCACCTCTTCATGACGAACCGTGACCCAAATCAGGGAAAATGTTTAACTTCTCAAATGCATTTGATTGATAGATAGTGCAGCGTGTACCCGAGGTAGTACAGGATATCACCGTTTGCCAACACAAAAAAAACAAAACAAGTGTAATGATAAACAAAAACAACCAGCAGATGGAGATGCTGGAGAGGGAAACACACTCTATTGCAGGCCTCTCCTCTGGACATTTTCTGACTGCTGGAGGCCTCTGCCATCCTCTTTGCTGTGGTCTGCTGGGGAGCGGGCATCTCGGACCCGGACAGGAAGAAACTGAATAAGCTGCTCAGGAGGGCTAGCACTGTCCTGGGCTGCCCGCTGGACTGGGTGGACTGGGTGGGGAGGAGGAGGATGTTAGCCAGGCTGACATCCATCATAACCCTTACCCTAACCCTAACCCTAACCCTAACCCTAACCCCACTACACCTGACGATGGAGGACCTGAGCAGCTCCTTCAGCAGCAGACTCTTTCACACACAGTGCAGGAAGAAACGATGCTGCAGGTCCTTCATCCCCACAGCTGTCAGATTATAACGGTGTAGTCATCCATCATCTTTCCTTCTTTTTCTAAATGCACATTTTTATTGCACATTTATTTTGCCATGTGCACTTTAATATGTTATTGTTAGCTGCTGTAACATGTGAATTTCAATTTTCTACTCTATTCTATTCTAATCAGCTGCATTTTCATTACAAACCAAAAAGTGCATCTTAGGGACACAAGGTTATACAACACACATCATTTTGTCCTTAAAGGTGCAGTGTGTAATATTTTATCATTTTTGTCATTTCGAAAATATCACAAAACAAGTATTGACATTGTCACTCACATACTGACATTTTCATGATTTTATAATCACCTAAATATATATATTTTTCCATTACATCTACATGAGCCCATTAATGTATATTTCACATGGGGGGGGGTCCTCTTTGGAAAAGAGAAAATATATATTTCATGTCATCGGTGTTGATTTCTGGTCTGTATCTTTTTGACAAATGTAGAGAAATTGAGACCAGTGTCAAAAACCAATAGGTGCCAATCAGGAAAACGTTGCTTCATAATTAGTGAGCCGTTACACAGTCAATATCTCATGTTTACAGTTCATGAAAATAAAAATGTCAATGCAAGACTTGTCAGTCATTTTGTAACTTGTTTCACTAAGTGTCCTCACCTTGGCAACTAACCTTTTAAATAAATGGCTCCAACTATCATGTCTATTCTATATAAATGGAACAGGCTCTATTATATTATATATCTATTTCCTTCTGTGAGGATAATGACGGACTAATTCAAGCTATTTCCGCTTGGTTTTTGAAGCAACATAATGCTTCGCTGAAACATATTGGCGTTGCAGAATGAGAAACTGAAATTACACAAAAGCACGTCATATCTTTTCTTATAAATGGAACAGGCTGTAATATCTCCTAATGTGAGGAAATGGCACAGATTAATGCAGACTATTTCCACCTCCACCTTTTTGCAGTGGTAGTCACTTCAATTTACATTTGGTCATTCAACATAAAGACAACAATACTCAGCCAATAATTATTTTAATCATAAAAAAGTTTCTGAAAATCCTTTGGATAACCTCAATACGTCATCCATCCCTGAGACATGAGCTACAGCCAGGCAGTACAGGAGGAGAGGCAGCACTTATATGCAAATGTGCTATATCAGTGGTTCTCAACTGGTCTAGCTTCAGGACTCACCATCACCAAAATGTTTAACTTATTAGATGTATTTAATGGAAAGATGGTTCAGTTTGTACTTGAGATTCAGGACATCCGTGTGCCAACACCAAAAAAACAAGTTTAATGATAAACAAAAATGACCAGCAGGTGGCGATGCTAGAAAGGGACATTTTCTCCTGTCATACTCACATAGCTGCATTTGAATTAAAAAGCAAAAAGTGCAACAACAAGGAAATAAAACAAGGCTTTTGTCCTCAATTCAAGGATTTTTTATGTAATCGGTGTCTTACTTCTGTTGCATAAAATTCCCCTTCTAAATAAAAGCACAGGACTTTTTTCTTTTTTGAATCCAGTCAAAGGCCCACAAACCCACTGAGAACAGGTTTGCGACCCACTTTTAGGTCGTAACCCACCATTTGAGAACCACTGTGCTATATGATGTATTTGTAAAAGTGTTTGAATCCTTTTCGAATCAAGAACAATTTCATATGTTGATGTGTATTTCAACCCATACATGTATTTATATTCATGTTTGTGTAACACACATTTGCCAAATTGTATAGATGTTCTACATAGGAATTGATTGCAACATTTCATCCCATACAAAATAAACCATGCAGATATTTCTATAAAGTGCAAATAAGCAATGTTTTCCGTAACAATTCAAATCTGCCTGATTCATTAAAATATGTGATGATAACATTTATTCCCCTCTAGTTGAAATCCATGACAGTATCACTTATGATTAAGGAACATGTTGTCATATAGCATTCTCATACAGTGTTTCTTCACCTGGATGAACCTGCTTGGCAAAAGGCAAGTGTCACCTTTTGCATTGTCAGTTGTAAGCTTGCTTGAAGGTGTCTTGTTTCACTTATCTGTCACTACTGTAAGTCTGGTGTCGTGAATGTGGTGTAAACAAAACAGAAGAAGGAAGAGAGGAGAATCATTACATGACATACAGAACAGTGACAGAGCTACAGTTCTTCTCAATCAGTACCCATTTGTCCCCCTGCTTCACCCCTGCCCACAGGAAGAACACGGAATTTGCCCGGAAACAGCAACTTTTTTTTTGGATTGGCTGAGTGGAAACACATGGATAGTCACGAATTTGGCACCCGACTTTTCTCTGTATGTCTGACTGCCACCATTAATTCATGTAGCGGGACAACTTGAAGGGTGTTACCCTTAAAGGTCCAGTGTATCTATCTATATCACCTATGGTCGACTTCAGTTGTTGTTTAAACTCAAAAGATGATTAGTACGTTGACTCTGAGCAACTGAAAAAACATGGTGGCCCCCATAGAGAGGACCCGCTCCTCATGTAAACATACATTAATGGGCTCATTTAAGGCTAGTGGCAAAGAAAGGTGAGTGTGTGAGGTGCAATTCATGCCCCAGAGTGAATACGTGAGACTAAATGCACCTTTTCAGTGCCATAACAGAGCTGGTGTGGGTGGGCCTACAAAGTGGACGTAGTAAAGGAAATTGGCAGTGGCTCAATGGTTGGAGCAGCTGCCGTTGAATGCGAAGGTCACTGGTTTAAATCTCACTTGAACTCTGCTGCAGTGACACTGGCCCTGACACTGATACCCCCAATGGCACAGTGCGTACTGGTAGAAATACCCCATGACCCAGATGAACATGACATGACAGTACACTTGGGTCAAATCAAGACTGGAGCCAGTCTGAAAAAATCCCAGACTGATTCCAAGTCATGTTGTCAATGCTGATTAAATGCATTGGAGGGGGGGGGGGGGGGGGGGGGGGGGGGACAGTGGACAAGTTTGGCTGACTTGAAATATAAGACAATGCTTTACGAGGTTTCTTTCCATTGACTTTCTTTCTTTATCAGGATGCCCATTACCAACCGCAACAGTCGGCTATGCTTCCTGGGGTCCGACATACACATAACATACACATGAACATTCTCACTTACACATTACAAACATACATTTAAACATAACAAAACAAGAACAAAAACAACAACAGCTCCCTTGGTAGTAAAACAAACACAGAGGAAAATCTAATATCTATCATTTATAAACATTACCTGTCTGAAATAATTGTATCCTTGTATTTTGAACACTTGCACAAACATTTATCTATTCAAATACAAAAAACAAAAAAAAGGGGGAATATACTAACTACAATTCCATTCGACTGAAAACTGTTCCTCTTTTACACATTAGAATCTGGTAAATCATAATTCATTAAATTCTAAAATATGCTGTTTTAATTGCATTTTAAACTGATTTTTATTATCTTCATGAGAAATATGAACTGGCAGAGATTTCCAGCCATCCATGGCTCTGTACAGAATTGTTGTCTGTATTATACCTGTTCTAACACTCGGCAGTATGAACCTCCTTTCTGATGCACTTCTTGTTCCATAGCTATGTTGAGCAAAATGGGAGTGAAATCTGTCATACAATAATTCCGGTGCTCGTGTCACTTGTGTATTTCTTAGAATTTTAACAAAACATAAGAAGACTGTTGTTTTATAGATAGCCAGCCCAGACTATCATGCATGCTGGTCACACTGGTTCTATAAGAACACAATAGAGCACAACGTGCAGCTTTATTTTGAGCTACTTGTAATTTTCTCAAGTTCTTAACTGAAATACTTGACCAAACTTCTAAACAATAATCAAGTTGCGACAAAACCAAAGCATTCAGAACCTGTCTGCTGATATGTGGAGATAAAAAATTTGAAATTCTTTTCACTACTTGGTGATATCCAGCGGTGACGTTGCATGCTGTATAGATCATCCATCATTCATCACCCTTTTGAGCATGGAGGAGAACATATGGTAGACTTCAGTTGTCATTAAGTGACTAAGTGAATAAGATGTTTAGTATGTTCACTGTGGTCTACTGTAAAAACATGGTGGCCCCCGTAGAGAGGACCCACTCCTCATGTAAATATACATTAACGGGCCCATTTAAGGATGATGGGAAAAAATAAAGTATTTAAGTGATTATAAATTCATGAACATGTCAGCATGTCATTGTTTTGTGCTATTCTCAGAAGTGGCAAAAATGACCAAATTTTACACATTGCACCTTTAATGCATAATGTCTTATTTGTTGTTTCGTCTTATATTACAGATCCACAATTTTGAAGTAATATAAAGGGAAAACATTTGTTTCATTGACCACGTGTTTGCACATTTTGTACAATCGTTCATTGTCATGTCATGTCATCTTCAACCACTTACCCAGTATTCTGGATCACGGGGAATGTCTACCTGTACACAATGGGTCAGTGACAGCAGGGCCTGGACAGTACTCGAATCAGCAACCTTTGCTACCAAAGGCGACTGCTACATCCACTGAGCCACTTCCTGTCCCATTCGTTCATTGTGTTTTCAATAAAGCATTGAAAAAAAACTTGAAAGTACGGCGCCCTTACTGCAGCCAATCAGCGCGTTGAAGTCCCTGTGACGTAAACAAACGACCAAGTCAAGGAAGTTGCGAGGGACTTTCTACTGCGCGACAGTCGGCTTTGTAAAAAGTAGTTTTGTAATCTAAAGCCACGAGTTTCAGAGGAAACAAAACAAGTGGCGGCTTGAGACAGCGTTATTTCAGCAGTTACTACTATTATTTTCCACAGGAGTCCTTTATTTCTCCTCTGTTCTGAGGCAAGAGGACGAGCTGTCCGTGAAGTCTTCACACTCAATCTACTAACATGCTAGCTTCCAGTCTGCCGGCTAACTACTGCTCCGAGCTACGCGATGACCAGGCACAGAAAGTGAGTACTGTTGGGAAACTTTCCACTGGGTTTGTCTTTATGCGTTGTCTCGTACTTTACAGCGAGGGGGTGACGGCAACGGTTCACGCGCCCACTAGCATAAACACTGGCGTTCACTGGCAGGATGTCTTGTTTCCCTGTGATGTTCCACGTCAACTCAGTCCACACACCCACCCCCCATCTACCGACATGTATCTCACCGGTAACCGCCAGACATGATGGTTGAGCACAGGGAAGTTATTGTAAAAACTGGTGATGGTGGTGGTTTTGTTGCCACCCCGCTGAACACGTTTTCCACCAATAAATTGCACTTTATGTGTAAAGAGCACAAATATCTCTTATCAAATAACAGTACGCTGTTTTTTTCAACCTGACTTACAGGTGCAGTGTGTAAGATTTCGGTCATTTTTGTCATTTCTAAATGTATTACATAACAATTAAATACATTTTAATATAAGTACTAATTATAATCGCCCATTTTTTCCCATTACCCTTAAATGAGCACATTCATGTGTATTTACAAGAGGAGCGGTTTCTCTCCAAGGCGGTCGCCTTCTGATGACAACAGAAGTCCATAGGTTCTCCTGCATGTTCAGAAGGATGAGGTGATGGATACAACATGCATCCTCACCTCTATATATCACCAAATCTTACACACTGCATCTTTAACAACAACTAAAATAAGTAAATTTATAATCAACCTGAGTAAATGTAAAAAGTAGCTGGTTTCCGAATTTTCCGCAAACAGGGCAAGTGGCTGTCAATCTTAATTGTTTAAATATTTCTGTGTTTAAAGTTGTAATAATGCTCATCTCTCAGGACTGGGTCACCCACGCAGCTCACTGATGTGCTTGACGTGCGGTCACACAAGTAGTTTGACATGGAGACTCCTGCTTTCTAGTGTATGAATCAGTGCCTCTTTGCCAGTCCCATCATCACTTAATTGTTCAATTGAGTGGCACAGAAAAGTCATGCTTCTGTCTTTGTACTTTTCCTGTTAATAATAAGTTGGAGAAATTAGGTTGGAAATAATCTGTAAAGGAAATATAAGTAATGTATTGGTTGTTTGGACACCAAAAAATATTATCCATGTCAATTATGCATTGTGTGTGCACATGTTGGGTCAGGATATATATTTTTGGTGTGAGGGACAAGCCATTTTTAAGTTGTCTCACATTTTAATGGCAGTTGCCAACGTAGAGATTTTGTTTTTCAAAAGTCTCTTCATATTAGTGTCATTGTACACATAATAATGATGTGAGCCACTTTTGAGCATACAATATAGGCGGTAATATTAATGAAATATTCATTTAGTGAACATGATAACACCCCAATCAAAACAATGACTTCGTTGGTGTCCTTATTTAAAGAAATCACCATCTTTGACAATTTGAATTGAGCACAGCCATTGTCAGTCTCCTTGTTGTGATAATGCCTGATTGGACTGTGCCAGGCCCTTGAACTAAAGTTTACCCAGCAGAGTGCTTAAATAAATATCCTCTTAGCTCCTTTTGTGTTTTTACAGACTGAAAAGCTGTGCTAGTTTGTAAGTGCCAATTGTATTTAATTACTCGAACAATGGTTCCATTGCAATATGAACATGTTATGACAGGGTTCAACACACAAGCATACATGCTTTTTCTCTTTTCTCTTTTCTTATTTTCTTTGTCTATGAGGCATCTGAGCAGTAATATGTTCTGTATTGTTATGTAAATCTGTGATCTGTTTGGTCAACAAAAGCGACAGATTAGATAATGTCATTACTACTATGTAATTATGGTATATTAATGAAATCATCAACTCCAGCTGTAATATGCAGCTGCATTTCAAATATGCAGCTTGTTTCTCATTGAACTGATTCATGTAATCATCATGAAACTATGTTGGTGGTTGCAAAGACTGCAGCAACCCTACAAGATACGTACATCCAGTGCTCTTCCTCTATTGAAATGCTCCTCCAGTGTACTGGATCTGGGCTACAAGTCTGAATTGAAAATGTTTTTACATTGCAAAAGAACCGAAGGTTAGATGTTTGTTTTGGTTGATACTCGAATTAAATAAACAATAGATTAGACCAGAGGCTGTAAGCGTTAGAGTGCCCAAAATTTAATATCAGAAACTGTACTCAATGCTGTTGTAAGCAGAATTCTATGCTCCTTATTTTATTGCTGCTAGTGAGGTGACCCTAGTTACATGAACATGAACATGGACACAAGTCCTTGAAACAGGAGAGTATTTTGGGGGTAGAGAGGTGGGGGGGCTGCCTATCTTAGAGGGTACATAGACACCAGAACCATGCCAATTTTGCACTTTTGTGAACCACCAAGCATGTGATGTGTCTCAAAGCTTTTTAACCAGTAATTAAACCTGCAATTTAAAAAGGCTTTTCAGAAGCTAAGAGAAAAGGAAAAAAATAAGGAACTTCCCAGAGGGATGACCACAGCCAAACAAATTCAAATATATTTGTAAAGCATTTGAATTCATTCAGTGAAGAAAGTGCTGAAATGGCTCAGAGCTGAAGTTTTCCATTTTTACTGTTGCTGCTTGTTGTCATTGTCATTGATGGTTCATCATCATTGCTGCATGTAGGCAGTGTTGTTCTAAAATGGGTGAGTGAAAATTTAAAAAAAGGACATGCTTCCAATACTTTCACACAGAGTTGTCCCAATTCTGATCTCAAATATTGGATTGGATCTTATCCATTATGGTAAATGTACTGCACAGGTAGACCAGGTGGCTGATCTGTCCTGGCTTCTGGTTTTCAAAATAAGATTTCAAAATTGCCTGTGTGCCATCATATCCTTTGAAATCATGAAAATGAGCTCTGATATTCAAGAAAATCAAAAAATCATTGTCCCATAATAGAATAGAACAGAATGTCTTTATTGTCATTGTACAACAAAATTGAGTGCAACCCTTCTTAGTGCAGAAAAGAACACATAAAACAATAAAAACCTAAAGTGCAAAAACAGCATATAATAATATATAAATATCACATTAACACACACATACACACACACACACATACACACACACACACACACACACACACACACACACACAAGGGTGTGTCTGGTAAAGTGCATTACTTGCAGTTGAGTGCCATTATTGCTTTTGGATAAAAACTGTTCTTTAACCTGTTAATCCCACACAAAGTCTGAAAGAAATTACACAGCAAATTTCAAACCCCCAGATCAAATTCAAAATTCACCTTTCATTGAATATTTGAGGGAAATTTAATCAAGTTCAATTAACAAAGGCATTTAGATACAGTGCATACGATTTGGTGACATCTACTGGTGAAGTTCCATATTGTCACCCTCCTAAGATAATGACCAAAGCCGTTTTTACAGATTTTTCAAGAAACACAAAAAACGAAATCAAATATTGAATATATGATCCTTAGGGGATTATCCTACTGGGGTAGAATTGCATGTTCTGTTCAACTGAGGGCTAAGCTTTTATCAGAGGTGTCCAGCATCATGAGAAGCTGATTTGGACAAAAAATATCTTAGGCAATTCTTTTAAGAGGGAGACAGTATTGTATCCATCACATCACCCATCTCATTCGAGCATGCAGGAGAACCTATGATAGCCCTCAGTTGTCATTAAAGTTCAAAAGATGTTTAGTACGTCCGCTGGGCTATTGTGAACACATGGCAGCCCCTGTGGATCTGCTACTGGTGAAAATATATATTAAAGGGCTAATTTTAGGGTTATGAAAAAAGCAAGCCATTCATTGGGGTGATTATACATTTGTAGAACGTTCTATATAATCATTTTGTTATTCTATTTCAATACATAGAAGTGGCAAAAAATGACCACAATCTTACATGCTGCACCTTTAACTTTCATGTTTGAGATTGTAATCCCTAAAATTCCAAATTTGACATAAACATTGTCATTCTCACTAGAATTGTTTGCTTGTCACAAATATGGGTTATCAGCCCGTATTCCATTCTCAAGGGAGAGCCCTGATACTGTATGAGCCAAAAAGAAAGAAAAAGGTCAACCTTGTTAACACTGTCGGCATGACACAGAAGTTTGATATCATTTGATGACTTTGACATTTCTGTAAACTCAAGTAGAAGTACCTGAAATACAACATGGAACTTGCTCCTGCTCCTTTGATTGATGCTGGTTTCCTATTTACATATCACATAAAAACACTCACACACACACACACACACACACACACACAGACACCCGTGTCCGGTAAAGTGCATTACTTGCAGATAACGGTGGCAGTCACTCAGTCAGTAGGGACTTGGGCTTGGAACTGGATGGTTGCCGGGTCAAGTCCTGCATGGAGCAAGTGTAGAGTGTGGACTGGTAGCTGAAAATGTGCCAGCTCCTTCTCCTGAGCAATGCCAAGGAGCCCTTGAGCAAGGCTCCAAAACCCCAACTGCTCAGGGAGCTTGGATGTGGCAGCCCTCTCGCGCTGACATTTCTCCATTAGTGTACTGTATATAGGGCCTGTTTGATGTGTGTGTTACAGACAGCATGTGCATGTTATAACAGAGTGAGATTTTTTTATTTCCCCTTTGTGGGATAAATAAAGGTTTTCTTATTCTAAGCCACACAGTAACACATGACCATACATGTAACTTCATACAAAGCACAGCTGCTTGAATATATATGTGTGT
>JAFBJT010107930.1:67795-100100 GCA_016785325.1 Chascanopsetta lugubris | reverse complement strand
ATATATATATATATATATATATATATATATATATATATATATATATATATACACAGGAAAGATTCTTCATATACATGATGAACATGAACTTGAGTATTGTGTAAATTTAAATGATGTAACATTCAATACTTACTTAATGCATTGCCACTATCCTGTGTATGCATTTATAACTCTTGTGTGATTTGTTCTCCTCTCCACAATGTTCTAGGTGGACAAATACCTGCATCATCTCCAGCTTTCTGATGAGATTTTGATGGATTTGTCAATGAGATTTCGAAGAGAGATGGACAAAGGCTTGTGTCGAGACACCAACCCCACAGCAGCTGTCAAGATGCTGCCCACATTTGTGCGCTCAACACCCGATGGAACAGGTAATACTTTAAACTGGACGGTCTAAACACCAATTGATTCATATTAAATGTGTACAGTGCAGTGTGGAGTCAGGGCATTGTTTTGCTTCCTCTGTCATATTTCTATTACCTCCTAAAGTATCTGTTCCTGTAGAAGAAATTTTCACGGTCCTTTTTAATGTGTTTTTGGGGTTGTTCACTTTCGCCTCTGTCTGTCAGTTCATACCAGTCTTATGAATTGGATTTTTCCACAATGTGTTGATTTGGTATTTACTGTCAGCTTGATCTGCAGATTTACTCATTTATGTGGATAAAGGGCAAATGAAGTGGGAGCTCACTAATTGTATTGTCGGTCTTGAGGACATGATATTTCAATGATATTGGTGTTCATTTGGAGCATGTAATTGTAGCATAGTATGTTTAGGTTTTCTTCCAGTTTAGAGATAAAGAGCTATGATAAACTACAAGAGACTTGATTAGGTTTCTACTTGATACCGAATAGAGCAGCAGTAGTTCTGGGAATCAATATGTATTTCAGTATTTTTCAGTGAGTAATTCAAGGCCAAATGTGCAATGAGTCTGACACTTTTAAGCTTTCAAATATATGGAAAATGCATTGATATTTTTTTCCTTTGAAGAACAAGGTGAAATCCTGTCCCTCGACCTTGGTGGATCCAACTTTAGAGTGCTCTTGGTCAAAATCATCGCTAATGGCAAACAGAAGGTGGAGATGGAGAGTCAGATTTATGACATCCCTGAAAACATCATGAGAGGCAATGGGACTGAGGTAAGAGACATAGAATTACATTAAATACAAAAAAACTTTATTATTCAAGTAAAAGTTACTGTGACACATTGTGGATGTGTAGCTCGTGTCCATTAAGCCTTGACTATTGATTTATGCTATCATCTTTTATGTTTTCCTAAATGAGTTCAATTTGTATATTGCTTTATAAAAACCTCATTATGTTTTACATAGTAAGGCCAGAGTCTATTAATATTGAAGGGAAATCCAGTGGTGGGAAATACACTTATCAAAAAGCTTGAAACATTCAACTGAACCAAACTCTTGGCTGGCCGAGAGGAACGATATTGAAGAGAGTGGAAGATGTGAGGCTAAGGAATGGCTTGGTAAGATTGATCAAATCAAAATGTATTTATTTATATATTTGATACATATTTGATGCCCATGCTCATACAAGACTTTGACATTTGTCAACAAGTAGAGGTATCTGCAATATACATTTTTTGCTCCTGTTCCTTTGATTGATGCTGGGTTCCTATTTTCTTATCACATAAACATACACACACACACACACACACCGGGAATGTCTGGTAAAGCAGTGTTTTTCAACCTTGAGTCACGGCACATTTTTCACACTGAGAAAATTCTGCGGTACACCACCAAACAAAAATGTTACAAAATGCCATTCTATATAGGGGCCAGGGGGGTTGAGGAGGAGTGGAAGCTCTCTCTCGCACTGTCTCTTTGTCTCTCTCTCACTCCAGTGTTGACGCGTGACGAACGCTGGTTTAAAGGTCACCGGCGATCTGCCAACACTGCCTGTGTGATCGACCGGTCGCAATCGACCACTGTGTGGAGCCTATTATAATGACAATATAGTCTCTCACACGCAGAGGAGATGATAACCATGTGTTTCTATTACGTAATGACAACAATCATGATCAGAACTGTACTATTTTCTGTGTGTGTGTGTGTGTGTGTGTGTGTGTGTGTGTGTGTGTGTGTGTGTGTGTGTGTACAGGCGTTGGGTCGCTGCGCTCTAAGCGAGACATGGGAGCGCAGGACAGCAGACAGAAATGACATGCTGATGGGAAAATAGATAACACAAGTTTTATAGTTGATTTAATAAAAAAAGAAGTTAGAGACCTGTTCTATAGGAAAGGTAACCTTCAATGACGTCTGTTGTGATCTTTATGCTGTGCCCTTTATGCACCATTACTTTGAAAAAGAGTGCAGCACAGACACTCATCAATGGTACATTATTTGCAGATATTAATTGATCACTTTTCAAATTTTTTAGACCAATTAAGTGATTTCCCACAGCACACCTGATGATCTTTCACACACACTGGTTGAAAATCACTGCGGTAAAGTGCCGTTAACGGTGGCAGAAGCTCTGTCAGTAGGGACTTGGACTTGGAACCGGATGGTTGCCGGTTCAAGTCCTGCATGGACCAAGTGTAGAGTGTTGACTTGGAGCTGGAGAGGCGCCAGCTAGAAACCTCACCACAAGTGAGTGATCCACTCCCAGGACAGACGTGCAATGAATGTCACATAGAACGTGCAACAGCAATACATACAGCATGAAGGAGAGATTCCGCTGCTATACAGCAGCCTGTTTTGTTAATATTGCTTGGATCTTATGCAGCTGTTACTACTAGAAATGTCCCCACTGTGGGAAGAATAAAGGTTTATTTCGTCTAATCTAATATACTTGTAAATGTATGAGTTCATCTTGATCTATGGGTCCATCATGATTCATCGGCATGTCCAGGACCCACTGCCAGATGGCTGGAGACTTTAAGACACCAATGCTACACAATCCATACACAATCCGTAATTATTTATCAGAAAGGATTTTATGTAGAGATGGTGTCTGCATCTCAGACCCACACTGGGAACTGGTTCCAATGGAGAGGAACCCGGTAGCTGAAGGCTCCATCTCCTCCATCTCCCACTGCTCTGAAGTTTGTTTTTATTTGTATTTCTATTTTGAGTTTTTAGGGGGAGCCAATCTAGACTAAGCTTAATAATGCAGTAAAATGATCTATTTGTCTACTTACTGTCAGAAATCATGCAGCAAGATTTTGAACCAATTGGTCCAATTTAGTTTTGCAGCTTTTTGTAACAGGATGTTACAATAGAATGTATAGAACAGGACATGTAGAGAATAGGATGCATAGAGCCCTCAAACAATTCGAAGGGACAGTAAAATGAAGAGTAAATGATTAATGGTGATAGGAAAATACATGCTGCTGTTGAAAGAAAAAAATGCTTTAATAATGAAATGTATTGATAACCAAAAAGACTCACACACACACACACACTCTCATACATGTATTAATCTATTTATGTTTTCTCCTCCCTTGTCTCTGCAGTTATTTGATCATATCGTGGATTGTCTGTCTAATTTCATGGATAAGATGGGCATAAAGGATAAAAAACTCCCACTGGGCTTCACCTTCTCCTTTCCTTGTCAACAGACCAAGTTGGATGAGGTGAGTGAGGTTATCTTTATTTTCAGGTCATACATATTTAAATCATATGCAAAGCTATATACACATTTTTGTTGATGTTCCCTATTCCAGGCATTATACAGATTTGAATATAGTACGAGAAGAACTCCTGAAAATGGTAGAAAGTATGATAATTGTGATGATTTGGCCTCTCCTCTTGGGATCAATTATGAAGTTTATCTTCATATACAGTTCTGTCATCGACACTATGTGACCTAACATCCTCGTTTACATGTTACAGATGAATCAAGTTGTGCTCCATGGCCGCTGTGATTCATTATAGTGTGCTGCTATTTTTCTTAAAGGTGCAGTGTGTAGGATCTGGGGACATCTAGAGGTGAAGTTGCATGTTGTATCCATCACCTCACCCTCACCCTTCCGAGCATGGAAGAGCACCTATAGTAGACTTCAGTGGTCATTTAATCTCAGAACATGTTTTGTATGTCCTCTCTGGGCTACTATAAAAACATGGCAGGCCCCGTAGAGAGGACCTGCTCCTTATGGAAAAATACATTAATGGGCTCATTTACAAGTAATGGAAAAAAAAGAATCCATTCATGTGTTTATAAATTCATGAAAATTTCAGTAAGTAATTATTTTGTAAGGGGGGGCAGGGGGTCTCGTTGGGACCAATAGAATGGTAGGCGACAACAGAGGAAGAAAGAGAGACCAGGAGCAGTTGTTCGACCAGCACATTAAATCAGTTAATCTTGTTGTTAGAGTGAGAATAGTGTGGTATTTATGGTGCAAATGTTATATTTGACAACAGAATAAAGTCAGCAATACTGATACCATTACAAATAATAATACAACTAATCGTAGAAGAGATGTCTGATTCATTTCTTTCTCTTCAAATGACTGACTTTCTGGATGTCCGTCCGTTTGGTGGAGTCACTAGGCAGCCCAGACACACATTTGACCCCAAATACACTAAAACAGGGGTCACCAACGCGTTGTCCTCGGGCGCCAGGTCACCACCCGCAGGGACTACCTGAGGCGCCGGCGGGCCGGTTCCAAAAATAGCACTAGTCGCCCATGAGCTCCACCTAAATTCTTCCGGACACCGGAACAAACACTTAATGAATAACAACAGTCATTATCAGAACGGAACTTCTTTCTCTGTGCGCGCTCATATCTCTCTCTCTCTTGCTCTCTCTCGTTGAATGTGTGGGTGTGTGTGCGTGCGTGTGTGCACGCTGTGTGATCCAGAGAACCAGAGAGGGGAAATGAAACTGTGACAGAGTAGAGACGTGTAAATGAGATAAATAACCTAAGTGTTTGACTTAGTTTAATCAAAGAACAAGGCGTAGACCCGTTCTATATGAAAGGTAACCTTAAATTACGTCTGTTGTGACGTGGCGCTATATCGAAAAAATGTGTAAATGTGTATAACTTGATCCTCCACGGGGGCGGGGTGCAGTCATGGTAAAAGAAAAAAGGAGAAGAGAACACGCCTCACGGATGCTCAGACTCCCTCTGAGTTACAGTGTGACGTCACAGCCCAGATCTCAGTTCACTGGTGAACAGCAGCAATGCCAGGCCTCACACGAACAAAGACACATAAAGATACCACATGTTGTCAGTGGTAACATGCCAGTGCCGTAGCAAAGTTGCATTCAGCTGGAGGTTATATTAAAGGTGCAGTATGTAAGAGTTTAGTCATTTTTCGCATGTATTACAAATGTTTCGAAAACATTACCAAACAATTACAGATGGAAATGTTTTTGTGTGATTATGAATTCATTCAAATTCACATTACTGTTAAATAATCCCATTATTGTTTACATGAGGAGTGCGTCCTCTCTACAGGGGCCACCATTTTCTAACAGTAGCCCAGAGTGGACATACTGGACATATTCTGAGTTTTAATGACAACTGAAGTCGACCATAGGTTCTCCTGCATGCTCAGAAGGAGGAGAGGGAGGTGATGGATTCAAAATGCAATTTCACCTCTAGATATCACCAAATCTTACACACTGCACACTTTTAATATTTATTTTTACTGAAACATTGGGACAAATAAAAAATATAAAGTCATTTTAGAAGTGTGTCTCAAACTGGTGCCCTTCTGGTTTCTCGGAACCTTGAAATGTGCTCCCCGGCTCCAAAAAGGTTGGTGACCCCTGCACTAAAAACAGTACATTTTCACAATATGACTCCTTTAAAAGCCTGTGGCACATAAGCAGTTAAGGAGGTGATATTCATTGGGTCTTGTGCAGTGCTGCCAATTAGTGGGAGAGTCCATTAGCGATAGTAGCGATTTCGAGTGTTTCATATTATTGAAGAAGGTGATAATATCATTACTGTGTAGATAAAGTGGAATGAATGGACGAATAAGTGCATCTATAGTTCTCTGTCAGCCTGGCTACAGAGCTAAAGAGGAACCTGGAGTTGTTCTTATTCATAAGTGAGTGGCATGATGAAATTCTAGAGCTTGGGTGTCAAACTTATTTTCACCGAGGGCCACATCAGCATTATGGTTGCCCTCATGGGGCCGGTTTTCATTGTGGGACTAAATGTGATCACTACCTAACATATTGTAAAGTAGCTGTATATAATTTATGTAATTACTCATATTTGATTATTATTTATTCATCTATTATTTATTTCTGTTACAAATATTGTATATGCATTTTCATACATGTTATACCTGAATACACACTGAATATATTGCTACATATAAAAAGTGGAATGTGTAATTAACTAGAGTTCATGGGCCATGTATGCCTTAGGGCCTAAGGCATACATGGCCCATGAACTCTAGTTGAACTCTAGGCTTTCAAAAATTAAAGCCTAAGGCTTAGGCTTTAATTTTTAGACATTCAGATGCCTTTAAGTTCTCGCGGGCCACATAAAATGATCTTGTGGGCCACATTTGGTCCACGGGCCACAAGTTTGATGTGTTCTAGCGAGTTGCAGGGCTTGTTTTTATGTCTCAAGGCTTATTTTTATTATGTGTGGAGTTCCTTTTTCTTTCTAACTACCATGTTGTATGTTTCAAAGCGTTGTACCATGACCTCCTGATTTATTAACTTTTTTTGAAGGGGCAATGGCATTAATGGTCTCTGCCGTGCTGTGGTTATGCTATCAATTTTTCTCTTAAAGTTTCTTATGTTAGACTCTTCTTTTGAAACTTCTTAACTAATTCAATATTGTTGATAATTTAATTCAAAATGTATGGTTTTCAAATGACTTATTATTTCCTTGAGGTCAAGTGGTGATTGAAAGGTCAGAATAAAATATTGCTGTGACCCCTCCACCTCGGCCTATGTCTCATGGTTGCTTTATTAAAGATCACATATAGTCCTCTAGTTGCAGCTGGGTTTCAGATAAAAAGAATAAATCAAAATGGTGATTAATTTGGAAGGATTTGGATTAGTATTATTATATTATTGGATTTGATTATTCTCGAGACTCAGGGGGCAGAGACACGTGCTCATTAGAGGTGCAGACTATAATAAGCTCATGGATACATTCTGTGCAGCAGTGCCACTGATGCTGTCATAGGTCAGCGAACCCTGCTCGTTGTTAAGATTTACAGTGAATTCATCCTGTTACTCGCTGCTTTCAGATCTTGGTTTTCCGTCTTAATCATCTCATCTGGGAACATTTTAAACTTTTAATATGTGTAAACGTATTGCTACTCTTTCAGATTTGTTTTCACTTTTGTGTTACACTGCACACTGTGTTTCTTATAACCTTGGAAAATGCTTTATATAATTTGACAAAGACAAGCTGAAGTTATGATGAAAACTACGTCATTGAATGAACTCTGATTAACATTTATGTGGTCCTACTTTTATTACATGACCTGATCAAATTTTATTGAATTTCTTTCTTTTGCTATTTGCAGAGTGTTTTGTTGTCTTGGACAAAAGGCTTCAAGTCAAGTGGAGTGGAGGGAAAAGATGTAGTCAGCCTACTGAGAAAAGCCATCAGAAAACGAGGCGTAAGTGTACATTTCAGAACATGAGTATGATTTGCACAAAATACTGCAAGGTTATTGGAAAGATGGGGCAATCTTAGTTAAAGGGTTTTTGTCTTCAGCATAAATGAAAACACAGACACATTAAGATGCATTTGGTACAGGAAAAGTACACAAATCCAGACTTCTTTTTCTGCTGTACCTTATATATTTTAACCTAATTCAATCTAAATACATTTTGAATTATCACGTAATAATTTGCCATAATCCCGTGGACTCACCACCTGCTGGAAAGATCTAATGATTTTATGTGAAGCCTTGTGTATGAGATGCGCTATACAAATAAAGCTGCCTTGCCTTGCGTAGCCTCATCAGGTCTGGTCCAATGTTACTTGGGAACAGCGACAGCTGCCATCCCTGCAAGCCAGTCTCGGATTAGTGGTTGACAATTCAATGCAATGCAAACATTTGCTATTTTCAGACACTGACATTTTCTTTCTATCAATGATGTTATTTGTCCTTGACCTCGCCTCGAATACCTGTAAGTCTGTGCTCATAAATGTTTCTCATTGAAGATTTTTATTGAGGTATTTCTACAACAGCAGTAGTATTGAGATTATGATGTGGAAACACTAGTTTTATGAGGTATCTGCCTTGGCCATCCTTTTGTCAATCCGTCTCATCTGCTCTTAATAATTTACATGTCGTTATAGGACTTTGACATTGACATTGTGACAGTAGTCAATGACACCGTAGGAACCATGATGACCTGTGGCTATGACGATCAACACTGTGAAATTGGCCTCATTGTAGGTGAGTTCAGTCTGATTTTCTATGTCAACCAAGTAGTTCATAGTCATTTGTCAGCATCCAGGTTGTAGAATTTTGTGACATTCAGAGGAAAGGTTGCTTGTTGCAACTGATTCTCACCACCTCTGATTCTCATCCCATTCTTCTCCCCCAAGCATGGGAGGGGCCACCTGTGGTAGCTGTCAGTTAAAATGATGAAAAGATGTTGAATTTATCAAACATGTCTAAACATGTCTAGGATAAACAAGTGTCAAGGAACTGATTCATTGATAGTGTCAAGGAACTGATTCATGACATAATCATTAATAACCACTATATTAAATTGACTAACATTTAAATGTTTTTACTTTTTATTTTTTTACTTTCTGAGAGAGATATTAAGTAAAGTGCACTTAAAGGTGCAGTGTGTAAGATTTGGTGAAATCTACTGGTGAAGTTGTATATTATATTCATCACCTCACCCTTCCCTTTCAAGCATTCAGGTGAACCAATGGTAACCCTCAGTTGCCATTAAAGCTCAAAAGATGTGCATCCACTCTGGGCTATTGTAAAAGATTGCGGTCCCCAGGGTGGACCCACTACTGATCAATTTTTGTCACTTCTAACAATAGAAATAGAATTACAAAACAATGATATAAAGACATTTTTACAAATGCACAATCACCCCGATGTATGACTTGCTTTTGCATAACCCTAAAGTACTAAAGTTAAGCCATTTATTGTATATTTACATCAGTGGTGGGTTCACCCTACGGGAGCAGCCATGTTTTTACAGTAGCCCAGAGTGGACGTACTAAACATCTTTTTAGCAATAATGACATAATGGATTCTGACTCAGATTTGCACATGTAGATTTCTAAAGTCACAATGTGTTAAAATCAACTGTATATTGTCCTTAGCTTGTTTGTATTGTGTTTTGGGATTCTCCAAGCCAATCAGGAAAAAGTTAACTTTTCGTGAGGTGGGCTTTAAGGACGTCTGAGCCAATTGCAGACAGTTCTCATTAAAGTGGACCATACCATAAAGAGTATGTGTAAGATATATACAGGGTTTTGAATTGTAAACACTTCAGATCTATTATAATATTTATAATATTGAGATACCCTCAAAATGCAGGGGACTCATCAAATGCCAACCTCATATTGTTTATGACTTCAGGCTATGCAAACACACAAACTGTAAAAAAAATTTAAAAATAAATAAAAACCTCAGTATTTTTAAAGGGGCAGTGTGTAAGATCGTTTTTGTCACTTCTAAAAATATTACTAAACAATTACATACTGACATTTTAATGACTTTATAATCACCTCAATATATTTTTATTTCTCCGTTACCCTTAAATGAGCCCCTTAATGTATGTTTACATGAGGAGAGGGTCCTCTCTACGGGGGCTGCCATGTTTTTACAGTAACCCACAGTGGAGGTAATAAACATCTTTTGAGTTTAAATAAAAAATTAAATCTACCATAGGTTCTCCTGCATTCCCAGAAGGGTGAGAGTGAGGTGATCGATACAAAATGCAACTTCATCGGGATGTCACCAAATCTTACACTCTGCACCTTTAATAGTAACATTCAGAGTCATAATAAAAGTCATCTTTATCCATAGCTCACATTCTGTTTTATTCATGTCATGTTCATTATTCTTCAGAGGTTATTTCTAGTTCACCTGGAGAGGAACTTTGCTTCTAGTGTCATTCATTATTGCTGTTGAGTCTCTGCGTAGTGGAAGATGAGACCCTTAATTCAATTGGTCTTAACTGTCTTTTTTATTCTACGAATTAGGTGTGAGCTGGGAACTTAGTAACTTTCAGTAACATCGTGTCACTCAACAGGAACAGGAACCAACGCATGCTACATGGAACAGATGAGGAACCTTGAGGTACTGGACGGTGATGAGGGGCGGATGTGCGTTAATACAGAATGGGGTGCCTTTGGAGACGATGGTGCGCTGGAGTACCTGCGCACTGACATCGATCGGGAAATCGATGCAGGCTCTCTGAACCCTGGAAAGCAGCTGTGAGTGTCTTGCGTCTCTTTGAAAAAGTTATACAATCTTATAATAAAGAGATAAATTGCTTTTATCAGTTAAATTATCTTTGTAATTTTTGAAGAATTGGTTTTCTGACCTGCTGCTTTTTCAATTTCGACAGTTCCTATTTGCTG
Organism: Chascanopsetta lugubris; assembly: GCA_016785325.1. NCBI lineage: Eukaryota > Metazoa > Chordata > Actinopteri > Pleuronectiformes > Bothidae > Chascanopsetta > Chascanopsetta lugubris. The sequence goes on along the minus strand of JAFBJT010107930.1, from coordinate 89,589 downwards.
TTAATGGTAAATCAGCATGATATATAGATTTCCAGAACATTATATTAATGTCCCTCTAACAGAAATGATAAAACTGTGCATCCTTTGAAATGAAAGTTCTGAAATACAGATTTTAGCGAGATTTTTGTGAGACAGCAGTATTCTTCAGTCTGAATGACCATGCCCACTGAAGTCAGTTAAAATATCCTAGTGGGTTGTATGGCCTCCAAGTGTCTCATGTTTTTGCGCCAGTGTCTTGAACTCTACTGGATGCATGAAAATAATAAAAATCAAAAATAAATTCAGTCCCATGGTCTTTTGAATATGGACTGTGGAGATTAGAGCTATCTTTCAGATTTGTCCAAAATCTCCCATAGCTACTCAGTTATGTCAAGATCAAGTTTCTGTTATGGCCACAGCACAGGATTCAGTCATTCAGAACATGCAAAATGTTCACTGTTCATTTCCAGAAGTCTCAGTTTTTGTAACTAATTATCCTACTACCAGTGCCCTGACAGCTTCCACACAGGGTTATATTGACAATTCTAGTAGTTGTAGAAATTTTGCACAGTTACAAGTTTTACGAGGTCAAAAAACATATCAAATACCAAGAGATAACACTAGAAAATAATGCACAGAAAACATTTATCATGTAACACCTGCTACTGAAACTATTCAAATAGTACCATGAGACGTAGCAATCAGTAAATCAAGAGTGTTTGTGTCAGTTGGTGGAAGAACAGTGAGCGCAGTCTGTGGAAGAAGAAGGAAAGACAAAAGATTGACAGTGTTCTCCTTGGAAACACCATTCATCGGTGTTTACAGGAATGACACAGCAACCCAACCTACTTGGTGCACCAACTATAGCGAATAGACCAGTGACCTTGTTGTCACAATATTCAGATACTTCAATGCTTCTATGAGTAACCTTTGTAACTGGTCAGAAGGTCAACATCTGATCAGTATTTTTTAGTTTTCCTGCATTCATGTTTGAATGAGTATATGCAACTTATTCTGGTCAGTCAGATTAGGCGTGAATGACATTATATGACATTATTGCCAAATATGAATATACCGTTGAAGTTCCTTTGTTTGTGTTTGTGTTGCAGGTTTGAGAAGATGATCAGTGGTATGTACATGGGGGAACTGGTGCGCCTCGTCCTGGTAAAGATGGCCAAGGAACGGCTGCTGTTTCAGGGCAAGACAACAACAGAACTCCTCACCACTGGAAGCTTCAGCACCAAATACATCTACGTCATTGAACTTGACAAGTTAGTTTAAATGTTTGTTTTTGACCAAAGAATCTCGGGGAAACTATGGTGTTTTTACAGTGTAATAAACAAACTTCTTTTGCAATACAGGAAAATAGAGAAAATGTTCAGTGTGCGTGTGCTGTGTTTTCACGCTCATAAGTGCAGTGTGTAAGAATTGTGGACATCTAGTTGTGAAGTTGTCCTGCTCAAACCTGCTGTAGAAGGTGTTGAGGCGGTTGGCTAGGTCTTTTTTTGCCTCGGCGTGGGGTGAGGGTTTCCCGTAGTTGGTGATGTCTCGCAGACCTAATGTGTGTGTGACGGGGGGTGGGTTGTGTTGCAGCCAGAGGTATGACTGAGGTACTGGGCTGAATGAGAGGTGGTCTGGGTTGGGTTAGATTAAGATTAAGACAGTTTTTATTATCCCACAATGGGGAAATTACATTCATGTGAAGTTGTCCTTCAGAAACTGAGGCAAAGCTGTAAAGATTAGTTTTCATTCAATGTGAAATGTAATTAGTTCCATCAGTCTTTTATGCCAGTAAATGATCAGCTGCTGTACTGAGGTTATATCACTAAAGTAACTGCCACTCACACACTAATTTGACTAGCCTGCTAGTCAAATCAGCAAGAGTCTTGAAGTCATATTTGAAACATTAGCATGAACCATGACATTCTCTTATGATTATCTTGCTGAAGGTGAAGTAATGTTCCAATAAAAAACGTTGTTTACGTCGTAAATGACTGTTGTCAGACACAGACAGACATACCAAAGCTGTATGTGCATTTGCTTGTGTTTGTCTGCTATTAAGATTAATTCAGCCATTTGTAAAGAGGCTGGGGAATCATTTAAATTGTTTTTAAATTGTGTTTTTCCATGTTCATTGCTCTTGCATTATCCATTGGTTGTAATCAGCTGAGCTGTTTTCAGACACATACTAACACTAATGTCTCCTTGATAGGATTCATTAGTTCAATTTTCTTATAACCTCTGTAGAATTCCCATGAGTTGTTGTGATTATTATTTATTTTCTCCCACAGAGATGACGATGGTCTGACAAGTGCTGAGAAGATACTCCGTGACTTAGGCCTGGACCCATCAGTTGAGGACTGCATTGCCACTCAGAGGGTGTGTCAGATTGTATCGACTCGGGCTGCGCACTTATGTGCTGCGTCACTAGCGGCAGTCCTACGTCAAATTCGGGATAATAAAGCAGCTGAGAGGCTGCGTACTACTATTGGAGCAGATGGCTCTCTTTACAAAAGTCATCCGCAGTAAGTGTTCCTAAACACCATCAAGTCTATATGTAAAATCTCTCTCTCTCTCTTTCGCTCTCTGTGTGTGTTTGTGTATATTGTATATTTGTACATATACACAGTATGTACAGTATGTGTATATATATGTGTTTGTGTGTAATCATGGAATTGGTGTGAGGAATTCATGGAATTTAACCAAATACTTATTTTAGACATATTGATCGAGTTTCTCAAATAAACAGAAAAACACTTACAGGTACAGTGTTGTTCAGTGTACAGATTGGTAAAATCTACAGGTGAAGTTGCATATTAAATCCATCACCTCACCCTTCCCATCCGGGCATGCAGGAGAACCTATGGTAGCCCTGGGTTGTCATTTAACTCTTGGCTATTGTAAAAACATGGTGGCCACATGTAAATATACATTAAAGGGCTAATTTTGGGGTAATGTAAAAAAAAAGCAAGTCATACATTGAGCTTATTATACATTAAGAAAATGTATGTCTGTAATTGTTTTTCAAATGCAGATGAAAGTGACAAAAGTTGACCAAAATATTACACATTTTACAAAATGTGTCCAATAGTCCCCAGTGTTTACACATTTAAGGGGAAAGGTTCCCATTTATAGTGGGTCATCTGTTAAATATCTTGGACCAAGGAACATCCTGGTTATCTCCATATGCAAGGTTATTGTTAATATGATGATTATTACATGTTGTTTGTGCTTTTGAAAGTAAAATAACATATCGTTCGGCTTGTCTCTGAACTCTGTGAATAAAGATGTGGATGAGTGAATCTAAAATAACATTAAACGGCATAAGTGACAGTCAAGTGGAAGAAGTGATAAGAATACATCACAGATTCTAATATTTCTATCTTGTTTCTCCCAGGTTCTCACGGAGGCTCCAGAAAATGGTGCGACGACTTGTACCAGACTGTGACGTGCGCTTTTTGCAGTCACAGGATGGCAGTGGGAAGGGTGCGGCAATGGTAACTGCAGTAGCTTACCGTCTTGCCGCTCAACAGCTGGAACGTCAGCGTGTCCTCGACACCTTACGTCTGAGCCACGCACAGTTGCTGGAGGTGAAGAATCGAATGAGTGAGGAGATGGTGCGAGGCCTATCAAAACAAAATCATGAGCAAGGAAGTGTCAAGATGCTTCCTACGTTTGTCAGATCAACACCAGACGGAACTGGTAAATTGGATATAAAGATTAACGTTCCCTTTATTCCCACATTTTTAACATTTATCTTACATGTACTTTATTGCATTGGGTTCCCTTATCTTTATTCTCACCGTCAGAGCATGGAGACTTCTTGGCTTTGGACCTCGGGGGCTCCAGCTTTCGGGTGCTGCTGGTGCGAATACAAAGTCAAAAAAGTCACAACGTGGACATGCACCACAAGATGTACAGCATCCCACAGGAATTCATGCAAGGCACCGGGGAAGAGGTAAACCTTCAGAGGGAATGTATGCGCTTTAGTATTTCATGCAGTTACCTACAGTATATTGTAAGCCTTTTATGCGCATATATTATTTCAAAATGTTTTTGTGTGACAGCTTTTCAACCACATTGTGAATTGCATCGCTGACTTTCTGGAGTACATGGGCATGCGAGGGGCATCCTTACCTCTAGGATTTACATTCTCTTTCCCCTGCCATCAAAGCAAACTGGACGAGGTAGGGTTGGATACAATATTTATTAAGTGCACAACAACCTTAAATGTATGTATGTTGTGTAGGTATATATTGTATGTATTTCAATGAAGACTTGTCTTAAACGTCTTTCTTTATGAACCTCATTTGTTAATATGATCCGTTTTTAACATGATTTTTCACTAACTTACCTGACTTTTCATTATCAATAGGGTATATGTTTAAAGGTACAGTGTGTAGGATTTGCTGAGTCCAGACCAGTCCATCTCATGAGATAGTTAGTATGTCTGCTTTGGGCGACTGTAAAAATGGGCATAGAGAGGACCCGCTCCTGATGTTAATATACATAAAAGGGCTCCTCTTGGGGTAATGTGAAAATAACCCCGTACATTCAGGTGTTTTTAATCATTTGTAAAACTGTCAGTTTATGATTTTCAACTACAGACAAAAAATGTACTGAACTCTTACACACTGCACCTTTAAAACTTAACGTTGTAGATTTTACTTGTGGTGATTCATCTGTCGTGAAAAACAAAATTACACCAACTGCTGCACTCCCACATGGCTCCATCCTACCCTTATCACCGCTGTAATTTGTCCAGGGTATTCTGCTGAGATGGACAAAGGGTTTCAAAGCCAGTGGCTGCGTGGGAAAAGATGTTGTCATGTTGCTCAAAGACGCTGTTCGCCAGAGAAAGGTAATGACACACATGCCTATGACTTATATAAACTTATGTATAGCTAGTACATACAGCCTATGGCTGTTGAAATAAATGTCTTGGCAGTGGAACTGATATTTTTAAATTTATTTGTTGCTGCTGCCTTCAGGAGTTTGACTTGAGCTTTGTGGCGGTGGTTAACGACACAGTGGGAACCATGATGACATGTGGCTATGAGGACCCCAAATGCGAGGTCGGACTCATAGTAGGTAAGTCTCAGACCTCACAGGAAGCCAGTTTGTTTGTGCATTTTCAAACATTAAATCATTGTATTGTTAGCAAACGCTGAGGGATTGCATTTATTATTGATTTAGACATTTTCTCCTCTGATGAAAGCTCTTTTTAAATGTTACTTGATGATAATAATTTCTGTAACAACTGTCCACTCAGGCACTGGGACTAATGCCTGCTACATGGAAGAAATGCGCAACATTGAACTGCTGGAGGGTGATGAAGGTCGCATGTGTGTCAACATTGAGTGGGGAGCCTTCGGTGACAATGGTGAACTCGATGACTTCTGCACCCAGTTCGATCACATTGTCGATGAGTGCTCTAACAATTCAGGCAAACAGAGGTAATGGTTGGTTTATGATGTTAATGTCAGATCGAAGGATCGTCCAGCCATGACATTGGACTCTCTTTCTCTATTGTTTTGCTATATACTGAATATTCCTCTCACAGGTATGAGAAGATGATCAGTGGAATGTACCTTGGAGAGATCGTGAGGAACGTGTTAATCGATTTTACGTCAAAGGGCCTGCTGTTCAGAGGCAAGCTGTCTGAGCGACTCAAGACCAGAGGCATCTTTGAGACGAAATTCTTGTCACAGATCGAAAGGTGTGTGTTGCTGCTTACTCGACTTCGATTGTTTCTTCTCAGAACACCCTGTTTGACTCCCACGGTCATAAGAATGAAAAAAAACCTCGCAAACCAAAAGATCGTATGCACAGTACTTCAAACATTATTATTACAATGATAATCCTTGTAAAGATGTTAGGAGAATTGAGTCTCTGAAGTAGTAGAAGTAGAAGATGAAATCTCTTTAAAGCAACATGACTCAAGCTCCAGTCAACAGTGATCGAAATATGACACTGAGGTCGACACTCATTTCAGTATATTTTCTGTTTGATATCTGTCAGACACGTCCTGACAGGTAAGAAATCACATCTTATTTTTAGTTGGCCTTTTTTGCCCTCTGGTCTCAAAGTCTGTGATGCTGGACTTTTCGATACATGTCAACTTTATAGGAAGGGTTTTTCTGGAGAATATAAGGAGAGGGCGGTGACATGGCTCATAGTGCATATTTTTGTCCAGTATGATTGTGGTGTTATATCTTGGGTTATATAATGGTGCAAACACTGGTCTGAGTGTTGCACAACTGATGGTTATGTCTGTGGTTTTCTGAATGAAAGTGAACCTAGAGGCCGCAACCCTCAGGAGCATTATACCAAATCAATCAGTGTGTCACCCCATATACTATGAGAGCACACCTACAACCTCTTTCTACCAACTAGGAAAGAGATACCGGCTATCCTTCATCCCTGAGTGACAATAAATGGTCTCATTTTATTGAATTCAGTAAACCTGTAAACATGTGAGAGCACCATGCCAAATCAGTCATAAGGAAATTCTAATTACATTTCAATAGAGCTTTGAATATAATGTTCCTTTTCTGAGTTCAAAGGTGAATACTACCAACCTTGTTGGTGTGCTCAAGTATCTGCTGCAACTTGAGAAGGGCCACAGACAAAGCAAGGGAAACCATGTAGAGATTTGATGAATATGCCTTGCCAGCGGTAGACTTGGCTTCCTTCGCAGCTCCCACCTGGTTATCATTCCTCTGCACTCTCAAGGCCATCTGTCCTTCGTTCAATTGTGCCACAAGCCCTGACTATGGATCCACACCTGTATGCACTTGACCCAGATTTATGGAATCCATAATTGGTGTGTTGGTGTGTGGTCTTGAAGCGTGCCTTTGTGTTACTTTTAGCAGTGGCAGAAGGGTAGACGCTGTAGATGGAGGCAGTAGGGAACAGAATGCGGCTCCTCATCCTTAGCTCCTTAGTCATATTATGACTTTTTATGGTATTTAACCTCATCAGTGTGTCAACTGCAAAAATCCATAAAGTCAGTGGTTTGTGATTTTTAGAGAGAAAAAAACTATCAGAGCAATCGCTGTTTGAAAATCACTTTCTATGTGACGAGTGTGTAGTTACCACCGACCTCTGAGAAGCCCATGGAACTGTTGACCCCTGCTGGACTATTGTTTGTCCCTGTAACAGGGCTCAGTGCCGATTTCAGTCGAGTTCCAATATGACAGCATATTGTGTCTCTAGAGATGCTGGCGATATCCCGAAATTATATCCCGAGTATTTTGACCGTAGCAGGTCATTTGACACTTAAGCTGTGTCTCAAATGAAGGACTGCGCACTTACAAGTGCACATTTTCGAGACCACTGATGTCATGGCCGCGCGACTAGTCCGTCCCAGGGCACTCAAAGTGCGCACTCGAAATGCGCACTCAAAAGTCCCGAAAACAAAGTGTGGGTCGATGTGGACTTCGCATACAACCATATCCCACAATGCAATGCGCTCCACCCAAAAACGGCGCACGTAGGCGGAGCGAAAAACACGGAGGCGGAGAGTGACTGACTCGACTGAAATACTGATTTGTGGCGTTAGAAGAGTAAAATTTGAGGTTTTGTGAACTTGGCGTCTTAGTTATTATCCACATTAGCTGCTGTGGGAGCTGCTCCCTGCCTCAGCAGCTCAGCATTTAATGGGAAACATTACCGTCTCCTCCCACAATCGCTGCCAAGTGTGGACCGTCTCATTTAACCACGTAATGCAGCAAGTGCACTCGTCTCACGGCCGACAAGTGCGTGTACTTTGTCGGCTACCAGGCAAGTGCACTTGGAATTGCTCGGTCCTACGTTTGAGACGGAGCTTTAGTCTGTGCCTCTGTAAAGGTATAGCAGATGGATGAAAAGTAGCAGAGCAGCCTCACAGGCCATATATTGTGACTTGTCCTAGTCTCTGCAGGTAGAGGATTTACGGTCTACAGCACCAGGGACTTCAAAATGTATTTTCAAGATAAACCATCCTGCTCCCAATGCTGCAGCTGGGGCCTAATTGACACAGAGAGTACCCAACTAAAGACTGAAAAGATGGGATAACATCATTAAGGAATAAACATTTGAATATTGCTTATGTTCGGAAATCTCTCACCTAACTGAGAGTTGTTGAATGCAAACTGCATCCATTTTTTGGATTTTCTACAGCTCAGGCAGGTAAAAATAGAGTGAGCTGCTTTTAGGTGACATTCAGGAATTAATCATTGAAACCATTTACCATGCACAGTTTGCATCCATATGTGTTTGTCACTCACACATATCAAAAACATTTTGATTTTCTGTGTCTTGCCCAAGGATGACAGACTCTCCATCAATTGGACGACTCAAATCTCTGCCACTGGGTCCAGTTGCCCCCAGGGGACTGAATAGTTTCCACAATTAATGATATGCCTTAATTTAAATGTGTAGGCTTAATGACTACTATCCCATCCTCAGCCCCATTTATTGGGAATTAGAAAACACGTGAGTTGGAGAAGAAATTGATTCAGTCTTGCATTTAGGTCACCCTCTACATTCAGTGAGAGAAGCAGCTTTAACATCTGCATATCTTAGTCACCATTAAAGCAAACCTTGATCTTATGTCTTTTAAAGAATAATAGCAATATTCAATCCAGAGCTTATTTATCCTTTCATTTCAGCTCCGCTAAAGGTTCATTTGATCAGTGAGAATCAGGAGAATGCTGCTTCTTTACAAGTTAACAAGTTTTCTGACATTGCAAAGCAACATCATTCTGTACCGGTATACGGTAAATGATTTTACTAAACAGTTGATGCATTCAATATTCATGTTTAACAGCCTCATGTTGGCATAGCCTTTTGCTCTTTTGGGTCTTTTAGATTTTGAATTTCCAAAGTTTGAAATAGTGGTTACAAGGGATGTGTGGTCATGGGGTGAAAAGTAAAGAAAACAAATAATGATAAAATAAGATTGATATTGATAGTTGTGCACAGCAATGAACTAAGCCTCACCTAGGATTGTGCAATCCCTTACAAACTGGGATGAAGCATGCGGTTGTTGCTCTATAGCTTGCCAGTATAATGTTTGCTCTTGCTCATACACTAATGCATTTAATTCATATGTGTAACATATTTCAGTCCACTCTGGGCTACTGTAAAAACATGGTAGCCCCCATAGAGGGAACCCTCTCCTCATGTAAATATACATTAATGGGCTCATTTCATGAAAAAAAAATACATTAGGTAATTACGAATTCATGAAAATGTCTGAATGTTATTGTTTATTAATATTTTTAGAAATGACAGAAAGGACTTTACACACTTCACCTTTAAGATCAAGTTTGAAATCCATGAGTATGAATTGTGGAGTTGCAACAGCAAACTCATTGCAGGACGCAGAGCGAATTCACTCTCTACAAGTCGCTATAAATGTAACATTCTTTCTTGGCTAAATTTGTACCTTACCTATATGTGTTGTAAGACTTTAGGTATGGGTCATAACCAGAATTCAATGTCCGTGCTACCAATTGAATAGTGAAACTACTCTGTGAACCCAACAGCCTACTCACAGCATGTCAGAGTCAGGTATTTCAGTCTTAACTGTTATTGTGCAGGACACTAAGACAGTCTACACTCAGTCCTGTTGTGCTGCTTTTGTGAGCTGTTTTTTGGATTATTTCTTTTAATCCCTGGTGATTTTTTTGTCACTGAGTCACTGACTCCATATCTCAGGTCAGACACGTCACATTCATCATTACTCTCCTGCTGTGCTGCAGCTGCGAGCGTTGGCACTTTACATCATTTCCCCCTGCTGAAATATCATATTTATCATTATTATAAAAAGGACATTGTACTAATGCAGGGTCCTGTCAAACTTTTAATGTCGGAATTAACGAGAAGTACACAATAACCAGATCACATCAATGCTATTGATCAGAGGCATTTAGTAAAGTTGATATTGAAAGGTTTATATTCAGATTTAGAAATATGTGCATACCAGAAAACAGAAATATATGGACTTTATACTTAATGACTGTACGATCTATATTATACAGAGTGATCTCCAATCATGTGGGGAAAAGGAGTTTCTTGGGAAAATGGCTGGTGGTTGCTCAATTGTTAGCAGATGGTGCTACATGATTAGACGTTATAGAGTCTGGCGCTAGTAGTGACGAGGGACCTGTAGACGCACAGCTGAACTGATTGACTCTGATTGTCCTTGTTGTGTTGCGATATTGTTCAAAATGGCAGTGTAGGCCTACAGACATGACCAGAGAAGGAAAGAGACTGATACAATCGCCTGTGGTCAATGTGACTGAGTAGATTTTTGTGTAATTGAATTTTGTAATTTTGTAGAACTTTTCAAAATCGTTTCTTTTTTGCTATAGTCTGATTTGTCTGAAGCATTGTCCTTTTGTTAAATTTCAAATCACCCCCACTAGAGTGTAGGAATAAAAATAATTTCGAATAAAAACACAAAATGACACATCACATAATCTTAAAAGGTTTTAAATGTCATGAATGAGCATGTTTCATTTTTTTATTGCATTTGAATTTTTACAGAAATTAACTGAATATATTTTATTCTGTTTAAATTTTAAAAAGTAACTTTTTACTTAGACTGGTAACTGTAACCTTTACTAATGTAACATTCAATCAAAGCAACTACTGCTTGAGTATCATCCCTGATAATGACCAAATGAAACTGGTTCCATATCACTGCTCGCTTTGCTAAATGCACATGCTCTGTTACAGATACCCCTGATTTCCACATAACTCCAACGGTTCAGAGCTGCTAAATAGAAAAAGTCTAAAAATGATATTAACTCTGATGTAGTTTGAAAACTCACACTCAAAGGTACCATTTTTGTATGGACGGGCTGAAACTGAGGCATCTGGAAACAGTGTATACATGCGCATACATCAGTGTTTCCACTACCTGTGCATTAGGGGGGCGCCCAGCAGCCGCTGCCCCCCTTGAAGTTCATGTTAATTGTATTTTAAAGATTGCACCTGATCAGAACAGAGGCAATGTCAAGTTACCTTTGACTATAGAACAGGTCTATACCATGTTCTGTTATTAAACTAAATAACCTTATGTTATTTATCTTATTTCCATGGCGGCATGTCATTTCTGTCTCTACATGGAAACACGATAACAAGTCTCTACTCTCTGTATCGTGCTCAGCGGAGTTTCGTCCCGTGTGCACACACACACACACACTCACACATACACACACACACAAAAACGGACATAGAGCACACTTTGTAAAATATGTCTTTAAGAGGAAGCTGTGGCTTAGGGGGTTAGATGAATTGTGTTCTGACCTGATACCCGGGGGTTTGATCTCTTTGTGTCTTTGGGCAAGACATTGAACCCCACATTGTCCCATATACTCATAGATACAAAATGCTGTAGATAAAAGCACTGTATGAATGTTACAATGAGAGACGATTCCAGTGTAAAAGACAATTTCACATTTGCAATCCCTGTGCTTCTCCCATAGAGACCGCCTGGCCATGCGACAGATCCGCTCAATCCTGCAGCACCTGGGTCTCACCAGCTCCACGTGTGACGACAGTGTGGTGGTGAAGGAAGTGTGCAGTGTGGTGGCGCGACGTGCAGCGCAGCTCTGTGGAGCCGGTTTGGCCGCAGTGGTCGAAAAGATGCGACAGAGCCGCAACTTGAATCAGCTCTCCATCACCGTGGGAGTAGATGGCACCCTCTACAAGACACACCCTCAGTAAGTTGCAACCATGGTCCAACACACCCCATCAGTTAGAACTAGTTGTAGTTGGTAAGCAGCACCTTCCAAAATTGTTTTTTTAAATTATTTTTTTGATTGTTTGTTTCTAAATATCATAGTAACCTTCTTTAGTATTAAAGATAGATTGACTGAATCCAGTTCTTGTGGATGTGTCATGCAAAGTCTGATATCATCCGTGTGTGTTTGGGGCACCCGCTGTCACCAGCTGGGGTGAGAGATGAGAATTGAGTGGAAAACAGGGAGTAAGTAGTAATGATTTGGGCTGTCTCTTTTTCCAAAAGTAAAACAACTTGAATTTCATGTGACATTCAAACATAACCCCATTTCACCACCGTCAGCCCCATCCTCTCAAATAGATGTGACATTGTTCTCATTAGCTCACTTGTTATGCCGTCCATCTGTGAGCCCTGATCAATTTGTGTGTCATGTATAATCACTGTGATCCCCGACTGATTTTGGATCCTGAACCATCTTCTTTAGTTTTAAGAACATTTAAGACAAGATTGTTCGCATCACACCAATGCGCAGTGCTGTAGACCAAGGGTTCCCAGAGGGTGGGTCGTGAGATGATTTTCACAATCGTCTTGAGGGTCAAGTTAATTTCATTTTCTGTATAGCGCCAGATCACAACAGGTGTCATTTAATGTTAGCTTTCTTATAAAACCAGTCTATACCTGGTGCTTTTATTAAACAAACTAAAAGGCCTTATGTTATTTATTTTATGTACATGATGTCATTTATGTCTCTACAGGGTCACACGTTTATTATTGTCCTCTGCTGTCTTTATTGTTCATGGAGGCTGGAACACACTCACTAACACACACTCACACAGTGTGTGTGAGAAATATAGTCTGACAGAATTTTTGCCGGTGTCCGAAACTGACGACATTGATGACAGTACAGTACAAATGTAAACTTTAAAGTACACATATAAATTGAGTGAATGATACACATAAGTGTGCAGTGTAAAAAAAATAGCCACAAAATAAAGCAGTATAAAAATGCTGCATAATTCAATAGAAATCTAAATGTGCAAAAAAGGTACAATTAAGAAAAATTTAACTTTGCAGAAAGACACAGCTATTAAAAAAAATCATAGCTATTAACAAACTATAGCTATAACTGTAGCTATTTGTCGCAGTGAGTATAACCAGTTGTCCTTTTTTCCCCTTTCCAGTTTCTCCAGTGTTATGCAAGAGACGGTGCAGCTCCTGGCTCCGCAGTGTCAGGTGACCTTTAACAAGTCAGAGGATGGAAGCGGAAAAGGTGCAGCACTGATCACAGCTGTGGCTTGGAGGGTCAAAAATGAAGGACACCATTAATTACACCAATGGTCGGTCAGGTATGATTGTAGTCTGAATTATTTTAGTTACATGCTCTCTAGCATTAGTTCTCGTCTGTGATGTTACTGCAATTAATCAGTGTTGTGTGTTGGTTTACATGCACTGGCCAAAATGTGCATGTTAGGTCTGTGTTAAACAATTTAATTGTTTTTCATCGTGAATCTGCATAGTTATCAAGTGAGCTGACATTGAATGATGCAATGATAATGAAATTTAGAATGAAGCTGGTTTTAGAGAAAATGTTAAATCGACATCCAGTTTGACTGTTACAATCTGGCTTTTATACAACATGTGATTGGTATATTAAGTCAAGTTGTTTTCTGTTGCAGGCCTGAAATTAGCTGGGCTAATGAAAATAAAACGAAAACGAAAACATTTACGTGATAACACATTCATGAAAATGTCAGTTTATAATTGTTTTGTCATAAGTTTGGAAGTCCTTTGGAAGTGACAAAACTGACCAAAGTCATACATGCTGCACCTTTGACCTTAGCATTGGATTTATGATTTTAAAAAATCATCAAAATGGTGTTCGTTTTTGGCATCCAATGCAAAAATCTCAATGACTTTTTACAAAGGGAACCTGTGCAATGACATGAACTTTCAGATTGACCTAAGAAATCTGTCGTCCCTTTAGCAATGTATTAAAAAGGGTTACATTCCAACCAAACGGGGAAAGTTAAATTCTACGATTAGATTTTGTGCTCAGATTACAATTTTGGATCATGATTGGGTTCCAACTCTTGATAAACCGAGAAAATTAAGATTATTATCTCCCATATAAGAGGAGACAAGTTCCACTGATTGATTAGAAAAGTGCATGGGATTCATACTAGTATAATACCTCACTTTATTCCCAAGTGTATAGACACACAAAACCTGTAATACCATGCGCATATGACATGTTTCATTTATAAGTCACATTTCACCTGAAAATGATCTGCCCCACAATCCAGTGTCTATATGCTCATATTCTACAGCAACGGTCAGTGCAAATCAACCAATACACTGTGTATGTTCTTTTATCCCGCTTATCTGTGCCCATATCTCATATTATGTCGTCATATGACAATAATGATAATCTTATTTTAACACTATAGTTAAAAATAAAATATTTTTCAACCTTGATTTGCAACATTGAGTGACAAGTATCGTAGCTAGATGGTGTGTAGCAACTAATAATGTAATAATGGCCAATAACTTAATAATTGTGGCCATTTAAAATGCAATAAAGCCTTTAATGTAATAACTTACCATTAATGTAATCAAATGTTTGAGCCAATAATGTAATGCTATTACATTCATGGCCTAGCATTAGAAAAAGTCCTTTGAAAATGTAATAACTGCTGCCAATAAAGTAATAACTTATTACATTATTGGCAAATGGTTTTTACGTTATTGGCTCAAACATTTTATTACATTATTGGTATGTTATTTAATTGGCTTTATTACATTAAAATGGCCAAAATGACTACGTTATTGACAGGTATTACTTTATCGGATATTATTACGTCATTGGTTGCTACAGGGTGTTTTTTTTCTTGAAAGCTTTTGACTTGCTTATTTATTCTTTTTTATCTATTGTGCAACATGAATTAGCACTTATTAGCTGGTACATTGTACATAGATATAGCTTTCTGTTGTGTTCTGTAGCTTTAAATTGAAACCTGAGCTACTAATTCAATGAAGTAGACTGATGTTGTTTTGTCTTGATTATTCATTACAGTCTCATAATGGAATAAATGTTTGAGATTTGCACTAATATCATGAATATCCTTTGTGTGCATCTGATGAGGAATAAACTACATTTATTGTTTTGCTTAAAGTTTGTATTCAAAGTTAAACAGTGCTGCTGTCTATGTCAGTCCATCAGACAAAGACATTCAATCTGACCATGTAATGTGCCTGATGCTTTCCCATTAAAATCATCGGCTTTCTCTACTGTTGTAATATCTCAGTACAAGCTGCTGGTACACTTATTCAAGGTAAATTCCTTGAAAACTTTGTCTGTGACAAAAATGTCTCTGTAATGGAGTTTTGATCTGATTATATTCAAAAAAAAGTTTTTATATATTTTGTTTTGAGCTGGGACCCGTTTACAGGTCATCCAAAACTGATTCCATTGATTACATCAGGGCTATTTAATTACAAACGGAATCAAATCATTTAGTTTGGCCGCACACAATTTTCAGAGCCGCTAAGCAGTGATGGTGTTATCATTACATCATTATGATTAAACTCCTCAGAGCAACATAAAACATTCAGATAAAAGGCCTCTCTTGGCTGCTGGGAAAATGATATGTGATATATATTCACAGATCTCATTGAGCTCATTGTTTCACATGGCTCTGCTGTCTCCCTTTTCTCTTCCTTGCTGAGCAGCTGTCCCCAGTGGGTGTCAAGCATTTTGGATTTCACTTATCAACAGGAGTAGTTATCCCCCAAGTACTATTGTTATCTACTTTTTTTTTTTTCAGCTGGGATTTCTAACCCTCATGCTTGTGAAATCCAAATCAATCCTTGTCGTTTTCAAGGTGCGTAGTGTATTATTTGGGGAAGTTGCATGTAGTATCCATCACCTCGCCCTCACCCTTCTGAACATGCAGGAGAATCTATTGTACACTTCAGTTGTCATTAAAACTCAGAAGATGTTTACTACGTCCACTCTAAGCTACTATAGAAACATGTCGGCCCCCGTTGTGAGGACCTGCTCCTGTGTAAATATTCATTAATAGGCTCATTTTAGGGTAGTAGGAAAAAATAATACTTTTAGTTGATTACAAAGTCATGAAAACATCAGTATGTCATTGTTTTGTAAACAATTTTCAGAAGTGACAAAAATTACCAAATCTTACACACTGCACATTTGAATCAATGAATCCATAACTCACTGAAATTACCTGAACTGCTTAAATAAGGAAACAAGACACACACACACACACACACACACACACACACACACACACACAGGCCTTTAGTTACATCATTTATTTAGAAAATATCACACAAGGTAAGTAAAGCATATATTATGGATAATGACCACTCTAAACATGAGCACATGTTGTAGAATACTGTTTTAAACTGTTAAACACACTTCACAGCAAGGACTAAAATAAACAATGCAATTATGACAGTATAATTGTCATCAGCATACAAATATAGCTTATAGTTATAGGTCCATGAATACAATTATACACTGCATATGGTCTGTGCAGCAACATAACAGATCATCCTCAGATTTATCAAATGCTGCTTATCCATCTTTTCCCATTGAAAAACCTTAATCTTCATTTAGGAGCAAAAGTCACATCTTTAAAGATGCAGTGCGTAGGATTTAGTAAATTGTGTAATTTTTTTGTTTGTCCAATCTGGGCTTTGTGAATAGATGAGTGGCTTAACATGACCACCCCCTTATAGACCACATGTGTCAAACTTGTGGTCCGCGGGCCAAATGTGACCCACAAGATCCTTTTCTGTGTCCCTCGAAAGCTTAAAGGCAAATGATTGTCTAAAAATAAATGTCTAAAGCATACATTGTCCATGAACTCTAGTTAATTACACATGCCATTTTTTTATGTGTAGCAATATATTCAGTGTGTAACATGTATGGAAATCCATATACAATATTTGTAACTTAAATAATAGATTAATAAATTATAATCAAATATGACAGTTATTTTACAGTATGTTAAGTAGTTATCATATTTAGTGATGCTGATGTGGCTCTTGGTGAAAATGAGGTTGACACCCTGTTATAGAGGATGTAATAATGTAAATAAATGTCTTGTGTTTGGGCTCATACAGTCAAAAAAAACATTACCAGGATTAGTTCTCGCTTTTCTGCCATTTATCCATAATAATACAAAGTGCACCTTTAATATCAGACTCATAATTTTATATTGTGATGGAATTCATACTTTCAGTCATTATTGTGATCAGTACTTTGGATGTATTTTAGGTCTTGTCATCGATGCTTGCATTATTTTGACAAAAAACAAATGCAGTCGAGAAGGAGTTGCAAATCATCTTGTCTATGTTTATCTTTTTCTTGTGTCCAATCATTATGTCAGCCACACACCTGAGGCATAACCACACACATAACATGTTCAGAGGATGAAGAATCAGTCGCCATCATAAGACTAGACTTTAGACTTTTATGACACCTCTCTAACCACTGGACAATCTGACACAGCTATGACACAGGGATTAGAATGCCGCCAGATATTTACCGGCTACGGTCAAGGATTATCCACTTAAGCAGCATTTTCCACTAATGGCTCCCAGGCGGTGTTTCTCCTACGTTTACAGCTTTGGGGGGGCATGCGCAGAGGGGGAGGAAGAGGCAGGTGAACACCAACACAATCACCTTAGCGGAATCATGGCAGTCGTGTTTCTTTTAATGACAACAGTCATTAAAACAACTCAATATTATTTTCTGAGGCGGGCTCTCTGTCCACTGGTGGGAGAGTTTTGACTTGAATGAGCGCGTCGGGTCAAGACTCCACTGTGAGTGAGACACCATCCATGCTGCATGCTATAGGTGGCTCTGAGGTTGTAGCTGAGCATACTCGCACTTTATAGTCTGACTTTACGATATGATCCAAAAAAAAAATAATACAAAAGTGTTCATTTCAGATGTGGCAGTGAAAGAGTGAATCTCTACACACAGATAGAAACATAATCATCACTGGGTCAATAATTTGAAAGAAACGACAACTTGCAGGACATTTCGTCCTTGAGCCACAGATCTGCAGTGACAGCCTGTGTGTTTGGTTCTGTAAAGTAACTTTGATTGTCAGCACCATGGACAGACTCAGTGCAATAAAAGTAACTTTGAGTGTCGGCACCATGGACAGGGTCAGTGCTGTAAAGTAACTTTGATTGTCAGCACCATGGACAGAGTCAGTGCTGTAATGTAACTTTGATTGTCAGTACCATGGACAGAGTCAGTGCTGTAAAGTAACTTTAATTGTCAGCACCATGGACAGAGTCAGTGCTGTAATGTAACTTTAATTGTCAGCACCACGGACAGAGTCAGTGCTGTAAAGTAACTTTAATTGTCAGCACCATGGACAGAGTCAGTGCTGTAATGTAACTCAATTGTCAGCACCATGGACAGGGTCAGTGCTGTAAAGTAACTTTGATTTTCAGTGCCATGGACAGAGTCAGTGCAATAAAAGTAACTTTGATTTTCAGCACCATGGACAGGGTCAGTGCTGTAAAGTAACGTTGTTGTCACTATCATGGCAACAATGTTGTCTTTGTCTTTGGCATTACAGGTTGGGGCTGCTGCAATTGTAATATTTGGGAAGAGGAAAGAAAGAATGTTTTTTTAAGGTTTCAGGAAAGAAATGATTTTAAGTGAAGAAAGATGAAATAGCGAAAGCGTGCTCTCAGGTGTGTGTTGTTTGTTCAACGAAATCATCACAATATGTTATCTTTCATAAGATAGAAGTGTCGAAGTAGCAGCTGTTGCTGAGGGGTTTAGAGGAGCTGTCCTGTGACCAGAGGGTTTGGGGCTCAATATCCGCCTCCCCCTATTCCGTATGCTGAGGTGTACTTGGGCAAGACACTGAACCCCACATTGTCCCATATACTTACAGATACAACATGCTGCCAATAGATGCACAGTATGAATGTTAGAGTGACTGGATGAATGTAAACTGTACTGATGTTGTTTATCTACAGGTTGTTGCTGCTGCTGAAGTCCACTATGTTCTTCATCACCACACTCTTTGTCCCCTTGCTCATCATCGTCATTCCTTTCATCTCAGTGGTTCAGTACAAACACAAAGAGAAGATGAAAATCTCTGCAGTGTCTTTGGACCTACTTGTGAATCAGATGACATTGACAGAGGTTCCAGGGATAAAAAGTGGGATTAGGATTAAGTCCAGTGTTGGATGATGCTTGTTGTCAGTTTGAGGAATAAACATTAATACACAGGATTAGATTGACAGTACAGTAGATTTTCCTTGATGTGCAGCTTTAACTTTGGTTTCTTGTTGTGTTTGTGTCACTGTAACTGATTTGTTGTCATACTTTTCAGATTGAAGAAGAATTAATGTCGAAAATGGTAAGAATCATTAAAATCATGACCTCCATGGTCAGGGTTACAATGACACTAACCCGGGTCTGGGTGTCCAGGTTGAGACAGACCTCCCGTTATTTCCACGCTTCTCCTCCTCCATCATCTCTGCTCGTTTTCAGGTAAAGTTCGTTTGGAACAAGACCGAGCTCCTGTCTCCTCCGCTCCACGTGTCAGGTGGGAGACATCACACGCCAGTTTTACCTTCCCCGTTAACGCCATCAGTGTCGGGTGTTTTCAGTTTTGTTTGTTCTTACATTTAGGGTATATCAGAAACACTCAACACATTTTACTTTAAACACATAACCTTTAATCCCGTTGTTGAAATTAACGAGCAGAAACTATCCAACTCTGACTTACAATGCTTCGTAAATCACATTCTTTGAAAAGAGCATCGAGATTAATTTTTCATCCGGATGCTTCAGTCATCAAACAACAGAAGGCACAATCTGCATTGGCTCTGAACTGAGTGTTTTCTTTCATCACCTCCGTATGAACGTTGTTTTTCATTACGTCTGATGTTACGTCACCACGTTGTCCATGTCAGAGACTGAAGAGAGCGATGTAGATTTTCAGCCGGGACGTTGGGCCCAGTCAAGGGCCAGAGTCCAGCCCAACCTAAGCCTCATCACCTTAGCCTTAACTTTAGATGAGCTCACTATACTTGTACTAAGTCTGAAATAAACACTAAGCTCAAAGAAGAGCAGCAGAGTCCAGCAGAGCCGAGTCCAGAGAGCTTCATTCTCCTTTTTCAGGATACAAAGTCCACACAGTTCTGCAGAACAACACACTGACAAGCATGGACAAACATCGCCTTATATGTTGTACATTGTGGGCGTGGGGACATGGCATCACATGATGCCCATGCCCACCCTTTTCTCATTTTGCATATTGTTTTCTGTTGGTGTCCCGTGATCATTTTCCAGGTTGATTTACATATAAGTGTCACTCAGGACCCTTGCGCAACATTTTTATTGGTGTCACCTGATCACGTTGCTGTGTTTTTTTGAAAGAAGGTAAGCATAAACACACTCAAAGACACTCTTTGTCTGACTGCCATATGCCATGCATGTATTGCACGTCATCAGTCATTAGGCATGGGCAAACACAGGTTGTTACACGGTCAAACACAGGTTAATATAGTGCAGGGGTGTACAAACTATGGCCCGCGAGCCAACCGCGGCCCGTCATCCATTTTTCATTGGCCCGTATCAAAGTCTAAAATTTTTAATGGATTATGGCCCGCACATAATATTTGTGCACTACGTCGTTGGCAACACATTTTTGCATGCGCACTTTAGATTGCCATAACTTCATCCTGCACTATCTGGATTTTTCGTATAGTTCAGAAACCATGAATTCTTTTTACAGTTTCTGAAAGCTGAGACATTGCGCTTTACAGCCAATTTAGTGTCATTATAGTCATTTCACTCCTGCCTCTCCTGGGACCCTGGAAAACAGCGCCTGTGAGTGACGGAGTGGAGAGATTATGATTGACCACCTCCAATGATTTTTGTCTCATGTCTTTAGTTGTGTCCCGAGGCCCATGTCCATCCTGGTTGGTTGCATGGGAATGGGCTGTCACCCGTTTGTGGACGAAGCTTCTAGTCTGTCACTTTGCCGTTTGTCGCTTTTAGTTTGTCTCTGTCTCTTCCTCATTTGACTCTGCATGTAAACGAGTCCACATGTGTCCTCATGTCTCACCGTCTCTCTTGTGACCGTCCAACATTTAGCGTTGCATCACGCATGCAGAGGGCGGAGCTTCCCCAGTTGGGCAGGACTATTTTCATGTGATGGGTTGGATGTGTCTGTAGATCATGACTCTTGAAGTGCTTGATCATCTTTCATGTAAAAGCTTTTGGACTCAGACATTTAAAGTTAAGAGTAAAAAAGTCATGAGATGTTGTTGATGGTCTCTGAGGGACTGTGACCAACTCTCAATGTGAACCTCTGCAGCCTCTTGGCTGTGTTTATCAATCAGTAAAGGGTTTATGATGACTCAGCATCTTTAACCACAGGGAATAAGGTCCAAAGTCGACTAACATTAAGGTAAGAGTTTCTCCTTCCCCTTACTCTCTTTGAGGAAAGACGTCTGATCACTGACCCTGACTAAGGCTTGACCCTCTCATGTGACTCGTCTGCCCCGCCCACTGAGCGTGATCTGAGGGTCACATGTTAGATTATGTCTCACCTTTCAGACACAGTCAAATATTGTCTGGAGGAAGTATTCCTGTGCAGATGTTGCAGTTGTTAGTTTTGCTCTTTAGCAGTTTCTAGTTTTGCTGAGTCATGATAGACGAGAAGTTCTGTGGTTATGTTCTCCAGCTTCATCTTAGGAACTAAACATCTAAGTCTGTCTCTCCTTGTTCGTGTCGTAGTCTGCACCCTGATGGTCGTGGACGGTCGGGATGTCCTGAGTGACGACATTCTCTAGTCCCAGGATGTCTCACAGGTATGTCCTTAAGATCGTCCACTTCCTGGTTGAATGTTGTCTTTGTGTCTTTAAGTCTTTAAACAGGACGTTTAAAGACCTGATTTTTGAACCTTTTTTTATTTTTTTTCAGTATTCGAGTCGTCGATGATCTCTTGGTTCTGTGGACTTTGTTTATCTTCACCTGCTGCACAGAGCCCTGAGAGACGCTGTG